>MU695296.1:14556-31061 GCA_026770625.1 Nicotiana glauca | reverse complement strand
AGCGCTTAACGCATATTTAAGACCTGTACCGGGCGTCGGAACCAAAATATGAGCCCGGTACCTATATTTTCTAGCTCATTTTCATTTCTATTTTTCCTTAATAATTTCAGAAAATAATTTAACAAAAAAATTCTTTTACCGGGGTTCTGGATCTCAGATTTCGACTCCGGGCACATGTCCGAGTCCCATATTTTTCTACGGACCTCTGGGACCATCACATCACGGGTCCGGGTCCGTTTGCCCAAAATATTGACCAAAGTCAACCATATCAATATTAATATCAGAATTCTTTAAATTTTTTACAGAATTCACATATTTTAACATAAAAACTTTCCGGCTTCGCGTACGGCCTGCACACGCAAATCGAGGCAACTAAAAATGAGATTTTCAAGGCCTCAAAAGCGCGAAAAAGAGAGAAATACGGTGATGACCCCTTTGGGTCGTCACAAGAATAAATTGAACAAAGAATCACAAAAAAGAAAGAAAATTATGTAGATAAAAGTCATACTGTATGTAAATAATACTTATTTAATTTTTGAGAAGAGAAAGTATTTTAGTAATGAGAAAAGTCATACATGGATAAGATACATCTATTTGAGGATCTATATATATTGATAAAACTAAAACCAAAATCATAGACAATTGACATAATTTCAAAAAATAATTAGAAATTGAAAATATATTTAAATTATTATGTACATTTTAATAAAAAATTAAAAGTCAAACTTAATTACAAATAAAAGAATTGTATAAAATTTCATTGTAATAGTAATAATATAGAAAGAGGGAATAGAGATATTGTGAGAAAATAATATACTTTAAATTAATTTAAAACATAAATCTCTATACTTTGTTCAATTAGCATTTCAGGTTTGAGAATCAAGATGTGTGTTGTATATAATTATCCATAATCTTATAGTTTGTCTTATATTTCAGTTGTTTGAAAGCAATATGTATAATTTTTAGCTTTTTTTTTAAAAATTCAATGCTAGCAGTTGCTATGCCAAAATTAGATAGCAATTAGTAGTATAGATTCTTCTTTGATAGCTCAGGTATGAACTGTGATTTTTTAGTCCGTTGTTGATATGCTCTCATAAATTATTTTAACCAATTGATTGAGCAGCTGTTGAGGTCGGTATATACGTGTAAATTAAAATAAAATAGATTTGACAGAGTGAACATATAGAGGAATATTATCATACTATCTAAAATTGCGATTTACACTTAATAAAGAGGATGACAATAATCAAAGGCAAGTTAATTTAATTAGGAATTATCAGCCAAGCTGTAAGAACTCATCTTCTTTTAGGATATATGCAAGGTAGAAGAGAAATATTAAAAGTAGATTAAATTTTTATTTATTGAAAAAACTCTTGATTCTTACGAAATGAATAGCTAAATAAAAATAAATCCATAAAATTTGAAGTTTATCCAATATTTACTTACAAATAGTGATATGAACAATTTTAAATGTATCATTTAAACTATTAAAAGCAATCAGACTTTAATTGTGTGGTTAAAATCAAAGTGGCGCCAAAATTGTTGAGTAAATTCTAATCCAATTATTCTATTTGTTGATAATTCCCTAGAGTGATGATATGTTGGTGTCAATATATCATCAATTATGTACATATTACCAACATATCATCAATTATGTACATATTAGTCTGTCTTTTAATATTAAAGATGTAAGTTAATGTTGTAAGAGGTACTTCTGTTGAGATAATAATAATAATTTTTTTATTTTAATTAAAATATTGCTAAAGTATATTTTTATTACATTATTATCATATAATATTGTTAATTTTTGAATCAATATTATGTTTTAATTTGTGTGCACCTCCAAATATATACGGAGTTATAATATTTGAGTTTCTGTCAATAATTATTCATATAATTTCTTTAAATTAAAATTTAGCAGTATTACAATACTATCCCCACATCGTGCTGCTACAATACTAGTAATAAATAAAAAAAAAAAAAAAAGGTAAAAGAACCTTGCCTGAGCTCCCATCGACACTGAAACAGTGGAGTTCGGGTCGGGTTTTCCTAAATCTATACGCGTCAGAAGGGCGTTGGAACATCGGCAAGCAACACCATAAACCCTAGTTCTATCTCTTTCCCATTCTCTACTTTCTCTTCTTTAACTTAACCAACTTTTCTTCTCCACTCTCACAAGCTTTTGGGCAACACCATAAGGTAAATATTCCGATTTTCCTTTTCCTTTTTTTAAATGATTTATAGTGGTTCAATGGATCAGTTATTTGCTATTGGAATGAACTAGTAGACGTAGCCGTGCGAGTAGTGCGGCATAGATATTGAGAATTCATACAGCCAACTCCAACTTATTTGAAATTAAGGCAATATTGATAATTATTGTAGAGGTTTGATGGGTGAGAAGAATTCCATCTTTATTGTTACGAGTTTTAGATTATCTGTAGCAGGATCAGAAACTCGGTCGATAATTCCACTCTTCTCCACTTAAATACCAAAGCTTTTGTCTGCAGCAGTGTTCGATCCTGTGAAGCTAACCCTCACATTAGAAGCTGCGCTCTTATCACTAGACTATTAACATTTCGTGACTATTAATTTTAATATTAAGCTCATTAAATCATTTGCAGATCCATTCATACATGTCTTTCCTATGCTTATAATCTTTATGGCACACTTTCTCTATAAATATTTACATTCTCATTATTTTGAGTTGATGTCAATTATCCCAAGACACTTTCTTTCCCGAAATTTTGTTATCATTTCTCTGCCTTAATGTTGTAATTTGCAAATAAAAGTTACCAGTGTTGTTTTATGGTGAAGCTACTTTGGTAAGTTAAATATCTTGTTCTTTTTTGTTGGCGTAGATGGCATTGGTTGTTATCTGTGGTCAACCATGTAGCGGGAAATCAACAGCTGCAGCTTGTTTAGCTGAAGCGCTTAAAGAAACAGAATCAAAGCCGTCAGTGAGAACTATCGATGAGACTTTGTTTCATCTTAGTCGCAACCAAAGTTATGCGAACATGACCGAGGAAAAGAACTTAAGAGGCGTATTAAGGTCTGAAGTTGATAGATCTTTGTCAAAGGACAGTATAGTTATAGTGGATTCTCTGAATAGCATCAAGGGATATAGATATGAATTGTGGTGTTTGGCTAGAGCAGCAGGGATTAGATATTGTGTCCTCCATTGTGATGTTGATGAGGAATCTTGTAGAATATGGAATGGAGAACGTCACAAGAGAGGAGAACCATCATATGATGATAATATATTTGAGGATCTTGTAAGAAGATTTGAAAGACCAGATAGCAAAAATAGATGGGATTCTCCATTATTTGAGTTATGGCCAGCTAAAGATGGAATTGATAAATTGTCTACAGCTATAGTTGATGCTGTTAGCTATCTAACAAAAAAAGTGGACTCTAAGACAAGGGATGTTAAGATTCTACAGCCAACCATTGCAACACAAAGTGCACGTGGTTCTGAGGCAAATTCTTTATATGAGATGGACAGGGCAACGCAAGAAGTTACAAATGCTATTGTGGAAGCTCAGTCCCATGCTCTTGGGGGTCCTCTCAATGGTGTATCTCTTGGTCCAGGATTACCTACTGTAGATATCTCAAGATCTGTTAGCTTGCCAGAGCTGCGCAGGTTACGAAGAACTTTCATCAAGCTTGCTGGACAGACAAGCTTGAGCGGGCCACCCCCTCCTTCAGATGCTGATAGTGCAAAAAGGATGTTTGTTGATTACTTAAACAGAGAACTCGGAAGTGGTTGAAGAATTACAGTTCGTATGAATGCAGATAGGTGCCTTAACATTGACAGGAGATAGTAGTGAGAGACAGATAGGTGCCTTAACATTGACAGGAGATAGTAGTGAGAGACAATACTGTATTCCTGCAAATGATGGTGAGAGGACTTCACTTCATGGAGCTTTATTGGTTTACCATAGTTGTATATGTTCATCTTCTACGAAAATAACTGTGAGGTTTGCTCATTCATTTAGAATTGCTGCATTTGTTTTCCAAGTTAGATTGTTTCATTTTGTTAAAATAGCCCTTTCACCTCTACACTTTTGTCTTGGATGACCCTTTTTTCTTGGGTCTAAAATGCCATTCCTGTATACTATTTGGTTGCTTATGGTTTGATTACCGCTGATGGATGTTTGTACTGCGAATTCATAACATATAGAACTTTCTAGTAAATAACATTTTCCCTTTATTTGTTGGAGAGTTGTATATGTTGAACGTTATGTAAAGCTAAGTATCTTTTCTCCAGTATGCAAGGTTTAAGCTGACTGAAAAGAATATGACAATTAAAATAATAATGAGAAAAAACATGACCTTCAAACCAACCTAGCTACTGGTACGGTTGGTTGCTGAAGACTTCTGTTTACAAAGCATTTCCACAAGTTTTGGACCCATGAAACTGAGCAAGGATAATGGTGAACCCATATGGTTAAAATACACTCATATTTCTCATTTCGTGCTTGAAATTTCGGTAGTATGGATTTTCTATTTGTAAGAACTATAATAATCACAAATTCTTCTATCGAAACCCCATCATTATCTTCATTATAGCTTTACTCTTTCAAGATTTGTCTTGGTTGGTGAACTTGCTACTACACCACTTAGCACTTGACACTTAGCTAGCGTTTGGACGTAGATTTGGTTAAAATTTGAAATAAAAGAGTTTTTGAGGTTGTATTGAAATATAGTTTTTTGAAGTTGAAGTTGTGTTTAGACATGCATTTTATTTGAGAAAAATTGAAGTTTTGTAAGTGGGGAAAAAAAAAAAATTCACCCAAAAACTGTCCAAAATTATATTTTGGCAACTTGAAAAAAAAATTTAATATTTTTCAAAGACCGATCATATTCCATGAACAAACAATGTTTTCAAAAAATATATTTGAAAACAAGTTGCCAAAATCTATGGCCAAACAGGAGATTAGTCTTGAACTCGAGGACTACTCTTCCGCAGTGAATACCAAGCTCAAATCTACGAATTGGCTCAAGAAATCGAAATGGGTTTGTGGATTTCGATCTTCTTAGCTCTCTTTACAACGACCATTTTCAGTAAAAGCTCTGTTTCTCTCATCCCAGATGGTTTTTACGTTGTTGGAAATGAAACCGTTTGAAAAGTCACCTTGCTCTTGCCATCCCAATGACCAAAGAGTTCAAGCTATCAGCTTACCCTATATGCCAACTCGGAGAAATTGTATGTTCCAGCGTCGGTAAACTCACCGGATTGCAGAGATTGGCACTTGATGAAAACAGTCTGCATGCCCGTGATTCCTAATGAGATTGGCAGTTGTGCTGTATTCAGAGCCATAATCCTCAGGGCAAACTATCTTCAAGCAATGCTGGCCATATTAGACTTATGGAGCAATTCACTTAGGGGTGCTTTACCTTCTTCTCTTGGTCGCCTCAGACACCTTCCCCTTCTCTACTTGTCGACCAATTTCTTCTCGGGTGAGATTCCAGATGTTGGAGTTCTGAGTACCTATTGAAACAAGTCATTGGCAATTTTGATCTCTGTGGCCAACAAGTAACATCAATTGGATAGTACTGCCTCATGCTAAAAGTGATGAGGCTGCAAGCGATCCTCTCTCTTATATTAGAGAACCAGTTGTTGGTGCAATATCTAAATTGGTTTTTAGTACTCGTTTTTCTCTTTATTTTCCTATGGGTTTGGTTGTTGTCTAAGAAGGAAAGGGCGCGGAAAAATACACAGAAGTCAAGAAACAAGTTTACAAAGAGCCTAGTGCCAAGCTTAAAACTTTCCTCTTGGCTATCTTCCTTATCCTTCATGTGATCTAATAGAGAAGATTGAATTCCTTGATGAGGATGATGTTGTTGGGGCAAGAGGGTTCGCTATGAATATCGGATGGTTAATAACATTTGCTGTTAATGAATTGACCAGACTCGTGAAAGCTCTGATCAAGTCTTTGAGAGAGTTGGAAATCTTGGGTAGCATCAAACACATTAATTTTGGTTAACCTTCGAGGTTACTGTAGGCTTCCTACTGCAAGGCTTCTCATCTATGATTATTTGATCATGCAATGCTTGGTCGGTTTCTTGCATGAACGTGTGGAGATGATTGGTTGCTGAGCTCTGAAAATAGCTCTTCGTTCTGCATGTGACAGGGAGAAGGCCTACATATCCATCTTTCGTAAAGTTCGAGCCCTAAATGTAGTTGGTTGGATGAATACCTTGCCGAGGAAGAATAGAATGGAAGACATTCTAAATGAGAGGTGCACAGATGCAGACGTAGAGACAGGTGAAGCAATTCTAGAAATAGCTGCCAGATGCAAATCCAGATGATAAACCTTCAATGCAACTTTGGAGCAAGAGGTCATGTCACTATGCATGTCCCCGTGATGGGTCTCATTCAGATTATTCTTCATGTAGGGAATCAGAGGCGGATTTTGCAGGCATTCATGTTGGGGCACGTTAACCCATGGTCTTTCCGTCAAACTAGGTATTTTGTGTACATATTTTTTAGAATTGGTCTAGTATTATCTGCTGACACCCATGCTCCAATTAGGCTAAATGGTTCACTTGGTTGAATGCTGAGTTAATTACCTAAAGGACTAGAGATTAAATCCCACTTAATACTTTTTTTTTTCTCATTTATAGTGGTGCACCATGTCATTAAAATCCTAGATCTACCTCTATATGGAATAGTTTTCTGGGGCGTAATATTTAGAAACACATCGCAGCCTGATGATGAGATGTGTAGTCTGCCATTGCAGTTTTTCTTATTAATGATCTGTGTTCCTTTATTCCTGTAGATCTTGCGGTCAGTTGAAGAATGATAAGTCCTAGCCCATGGCTTTATGAAATAAGTATTAATCTATTTATCGAAAAAAGAAGAAGGTAGTAATCTCATCAGGTTTGTCTTCATTAATATGATTGGAACGTTTACTTTTGTTTCCTTTACACTGTTTGGCTACTGGATTGAAGTTCCAAAGTTTTATTACCTTGTAGGCTTGTACACTCAAAAGTCTGCATGTGCTTTCCAAAGTTTTATTAGCTTGTAGGTTTGTTTTGAGTCGTCGAAATAGCACGGTCTAGCAAATTTTCGGATTGGTAATTCAAAAATAGCCAGTGTTTACAAAATCATTGAAAAATAGTTACTATTTTGCTGCAACACGGAAAGTTCTAGCATAATATACTGAATATTAGTGCACCTATGTATGAACTTTCAGCATATTATGCTGGAACTCCAACACACGAAAAATTTCTGCGTAATACACGTATACTAAAATATTTTCCGGATTTTGAATAGTGTTTTCGTTCAGATTTTTCTTTACATGAAAAGTGGCTAAATTTCGATTACTTTTGGAACTGTAACTATTTTTCAATTACCACTTGTAAATCTGCCTATTTTTGAATTTCTCCCTCAAAAGTCTGCATATGCTTTCAGTTCTCTTCAAAATCATTGCTTCACAATCACGAGATAGTAGGTGTGCTCACTCATTTGAATTTATTTTGTGTTTAGCATATTTTTACAACTTTTATAAACTAAGGGTCAAAACCTTTGGTATTGTGACTTCACTCGCCTTTTAAAAAAACAAATAGTACTAAAAATCTCCTAGTTTTGGCGTGGGACCCAAGCAACAGCATGTATATATTAGTTAGAACCCAAAAAGCAAATACATGGAGGTAGGTTCGTGCATAATTTGGTAATTGCCGTATCAAAATCGAAAAAATTGATATTTGGTATACAATATTTTGGTATTTCGTATGGTATTTGATTTAAGTTTTAAAAAAAAATTGGTATTAGGTATGGTATTTGATATTTTAAAATAAAATACCGAAATACCTATACCGTACCGAAATATATATTATATTACACAAAACACGTATTATCAATTATAACATAAATATAAAAAATCTAAAATGTTACTTTCCTTATCAATAATCTCTAAACAAGTAACAAAACATTTCTAATGATCAAATATTCTTTTATGTACAATTTTCTCTATCTGGGTTGATTTTTGCGTTTTGGACAAATTTTTTGTCAACAAACATTTTCGGTTTTGTATTTTTGAGTACTTTAATTAAGAATATTAGAGTGTATGGCTCTATGCACTAGTTAGTATTCAAACTGAATAAACCGAAAGGAGAAAAATCGAACCATACCGAATTTAATTAGGTATGGTATTGGTATAGGATTTTAAGAAACCGAATACTGAAAATACCGAACCGAAATAACTAAATATAATACCGTAACGACCGATGAACACCTCTACATGGAGGGGACACAATGCCTATCCTTCTAAATAGTAGTAGTTAATTGATTATTGGACATACCCAATCTTGTAAAAAAGAAATGCAAGTGATATACTAATTTAGTGGGAGGACTCCTCTTGCTTATTATATCTAATTAAGTTTTATACAGTGATGATATTTGTATTGGGAAAAATTGAGTTTACATATTAAAAAGGTATGAAGATGAAGTGTCGAAACACATAGACTGGTCAAAGAATTACAGCTGGCAAAGAGGCACGAGTTGCAATAGATACGAGCAGAAAGCAAAGAAAGAGGCAACATCGGTAAGTTAACGCGCGTATCTGTTCAAGTCATTTAAGCTCAAGAATCAAAGGGAATGAATCTGACAATGCATGAGAGTCTAGATACAGTATTTAATCGGCATTAAATACCAAAAACGTTAGAGAATCTGTCTTAAATATAATGATTATGTAATGTAGCATTCAATGACTTTAATTGCTCATAATAACAAGAGCAAAACACATATCTCCAAAATAATAAGGGAGAGAACTGATCAAATGTAGGGACATGAAACACTATCTGAATATACTTTGGTTTACTTGTTTCTCTTGATTATATTCTTGCTATCCGAATTGCTTTCTTTTATTCATTCTTGCGATTATCAGTAACCCGTGTTCTTCTAAATTATAGTTTTAGTCAAAATTCTATTTTTTAGTTAAACAAATTGGTTCTGTTACCGGGAATCTGATAATCCATTCTATTTTAGCTTAACTTTCCTTGTTGCATCAACCATGTCGAACTACAATGACAACATTCAAGGAAACCAAGAAAACCAAACAAACCCACAACTTCAGGGAGATCCACAGAACAATAACGTACTGATTCCTTCTCCACGAGGCTCTCCACGTCGGTCTCGTGAAGGCACTCCTGATGGATTTCATACAGATGGACATGCTCAATTCGAAAATGTTGAAGCTATGGATAAGGCTTTGCAAAAACTTATTGTCTCACATGTCAATAAAGCTCTTCAGGCTTTTGTTAACCAATTACCCGCTGCACCTACTACACCCACTCCAAATAACAACACTCTGGAGAACCCTCGTTCCAGACTTGTTAATTCAGGTAGTGGTGGAACCCCCAGCGAATCATAGGAGGGAGAACCGGGTAACTTAGTTAATTTTTATTTACAAAATTTAGTACTAACATTGCAGAAACAGCTCAAGGAGCAAAGTGACCGCATATAGCAAATACCCCAGGTGCCACCCGTGATCAAAGGGGTAGATATGGATAAGTATTCACAATAACCCTGGAAGCCAAGTGTTTCTCCCCTTCCAATCCCAAAGAAATTCAAAATGCCCGATATTCCAAAATACGATAGAACAATAGACTCACGAGATCGCGTGATTATATTCACAACAGGCTTAAAAGGCAATGATTTGACTAAGCAAGAGATTGAATCAGTATTAGTCAAAAAAATTGGTGAAACACTCACTAAGAGTGCACTAACATGTATTCTCTCTTACCCAAAAGTTCTATAAATTCTTTTGCTGAACTTGTAGATTCTTTCTCAAAGCACACTCGGGAGCTCAAAAAGTCGAAAGAAGAATGGAAGATATTTTCAAGATCAAACAAGGGGACTCAAAATTGCTTAGGGAATTTGCGGACAGATTCCAACATGAAAGAATGACTTTACCACGTGTACCTGATAACTGGGCAGTTATAGCTTTCACAAGCAATTTGAATGAAAAGAGCTCAGAAGCTACGAGACGACTCAAGGAAAGCCTTCATGAATTCCCAGCTACAACGTGGAATGACGTTTACAAGAGATATAGCACAAAGCTGAGGATTGAAGAAGATATTATTTCATGACATCAAAAAGAAGAAAAAGTAAGTTCAAGACGAGCGGAAAACAAAAAAAGGTCCGATAAAAATAGGTACGAGCAAAACATGGGACCTGCATGAAGAGACTCACGGTCAAAACAGGACAATCAGAGGTAAAATCACAGATCGAGGAATAGAGAGTCATGCTCGTCATCAAGATTTGGGAATGATCGAAGCACACGTGAGTCACAAGATGATGATAGAAGTCTAAAGGCAAGGTTTGGCGGTTATAATTTCAATGTGAGCACTTCTGAACTCGTGGATATTTTAAGGAGTATGGGAGACAAGGTACGATGGCCAAAGGAGATGAGATCGAATCCAAACAGGCAAAACCCTGATCATTGGTGCGAATTTCATAATAATCACGGGCATAAAACAACAGATTGTAGGTTTTTGCAGGGTGAAGTTGATCATTTATTAAAACAGGGGTATCTCACCGAGTTATTCTATGAGAAGGGCAAACACGCATACATGAAAAACATGCAAGAAACCCCTAAACCACCTTCTCCCAAAAGAACCGTCAATGTTATAAGCGGGGGTGAAGACGTCAATGGCGTATCGTAAACTGCAACTAATAAAATTTCCAAGGTGACAATTACTCAAGGGAAATGGGTATGACATGTTTAGAAGAGGACAACATTACATTTGACGATGCGGATGCGAATGGTGTATTAACCCCTCATAACGACATACTGGTAATATCTCTAATTATACATGATACTAATGTGAAACGTGTTTTGATTGATCCAGGAAGTTCCGTGAACATTATTTTTCTAAGAGTATTATGTGAGATGCAAGATAAAGATAGAATAATACCAAACGCGCATACTCTATCTAGATTTGACAACTCCAGTGTTGTGACGAAAAGAGAGGTAACACTTACCATATTTGCAGAAGGAGTCGTCAAAGACACAAAGTTTCAGGTAGTAGATATGGAGATGGCTTACAATATAATTCTGGGGAGACCATGGATCCATGAAATGGATGTTGTTCCTTCAACCTTGCATCAAGTCATCAAAATTCCATCACCATGGGGAATACGCCAAATTCGGGGGGATCAACATACATCTAGAAGCATCAACTCCGTAGCAGACACGAATACGAAAAGTGAAGAAAAATAGCAATCACAGAAGATAGTTGAGGGCACCACAACACAAAGCTCAACTAAACAGGAGCAAACATATGTGGATTCAAGGCCTGATACTATCCAAGAACCAAGAGAATGAAAATATCAAAACAACAATTGAGGAATTGGAGCCTGTTATATTATTTGCTCAATGGCCGGATAAGAAAATTTATGTTGGGGCTAATCTTAGCCAAGACATGAAAGGTAAGTTAATTGAATTTTTGAAAACTAACATGGACTGCTTTGCTTGGTCCCACTCAGACACGACAGGGATACCACCGGAAGTGATGGCTCACAAATTAAATGAAGACCCATCATACCCTCCTATCAAACAAAAGAAAAGAAAGCAAGGAACCTTCAAGAATCAAGTGATTCAAGAAGAAGTTTGAAAATTGCTATAGATTGGATCCATTCGCGAGGTAAAGTATCCTAATTGGTTAGCAATACTATTGTAGTTCCAAAGAAGAACGGTAAGTGGCGAGTTTGCGTAGATTACACAAATCTTAATAAAGCTTGTCCTAAATATTCTTTTCCACTACCACATATAAATCAACTAATTGACGCAACTGCAAGACATGAGCTATTGTGTTTTTTAGATGCATATTCATGTTATAATCAGATCAAAATGGATCTGGAAGATGAAGAAAAAACTTCACTTCTAACAGATAGGGGGACTTACTGTAATAAAGTAATGCCTTTTGGTCTAAAAAATGCTGGTGCAACATATCAGAGACTGGTTACTAAAATGTTTCAAGAACATTTGGGAAAACCATGGAAGTTTATATAGATAACATGCTTATTAAGACTCAACATTCAAGAGATCACATATTACATTTATCTGATACATTTCAAATCTTGCGCAAATTTAATATGAAGTTAAATCCCGAGAAATGTGCATTTGGTGTTGCGTCAGGTAAATTTTTAGGTTTTGTTGTTTCTAACTGTGGTATTGAAGTGAATCCTATTCAGATTAAGGCTATTGAAGAAATTCCCGATGTATTTTCAAGCAAAAAAGAAGTTCAGAGATTGACAGAGAGGATTGCAGCATTAGGAAGATTTATTTCTAAATCATCAGAAAAGTGATTTAAATTCTTTTCAGCTCTTAAAAAGCAAGATTATTTTGAATGGAATGAAGAATGTCAACAAGAACTCAGAAGTTTGAAAATGTACTTATCAAATCCACCATTGTTTGCAAAACCAAAGGATGGGGAAAGATTGCTCATTTACCTTGCTGTTTCAGAAGTAGCGGTAAGTGTTGTTCTAGACAGGGAAGAACAAGGTAAACAATAGCCGATCTATTATGTTAGTAAATCTTTGTTAGATGCGGAGACATGGTATCCTCAATTCGAAAAGCTTGCACTTGCATTGGTCATGGCATCTAGAAAATTAAGACCTTACTTTCAGTGTCATCCTATTGTTGTAGTAACTGCTTATCCCCTAAGTAATATACTACATAAACATGAGTTATCAGGTAGGTTGGCTAAGTGGGCTATAAAATTGAGTGAGTATGAAATCACGTACCAACCTAGAACTGCTATAAAATCTCAAGTGTTAGCTGATTTTGTGGCTGATTTTAGAAGGGATGCAATTAGAAACAGAAAAAGAATTACAAGTGCTCAATGGAGCTAATCCAGGAACTTGGACTTTATTCACTGATGGTTCATCTAACGTAAAAGGTGCAGGTTTAGGGATTGTTTTGGTACCACCTACGAGTGAAACCATTCAACAAGCTATTAAATGTCATTCTATAACTAACAATGAGGCAGATTATGAGGCTGTAATTGCAGGTTTAGAACTGGCACGAGAACTTGGCATAATACAATCAAAAGCGATTCACAACTCGTGTTTAATCAAATGCTGGGGACTTATACAGCTAGGGAAGCAAGGATGCAACAGAATTTAGAAAAGGTACGGGAATTGATAAAGTAATTTCAAACCTGAAAAGTTACACAAATACCAAGGGATGAAAATCTTGAAGCGGATGCCTTAGCTAATCTCGCATCTGTGGCTGACGTGGCATGTGATGCAAGCACCTCAGTTATTCATTTGTTTCATTCGGTTCTCGACCCCGACAAGAATGAGATAAATTTTAATAATCAAACTTGGGATTGGAGGAACGAGATTGTTGCTTTTTTGCAGTATGGTACCGTACCAGATTATAAGAAAAAAGCCCATACGCTTCGAAAAAAGGATGCTCGATACTGCTTAAAGCAAGGCAATCTATACCATAAAATGTTCGGTGGTCCTTTAGCCCGATGCCTCGGACCTTTTCAAATAGAGTATGCAATAAGAGAAATACATGAGGGGCATTGTGGGAATCACGCTGGAGGGAGATCATTGGTAAGAACCCTAATTAGGGCATGGTATTATTGGCCTAAAATGGAAGAAGAAGCAGAAAGTTTTGTGGCTAAATGCGATAAATTTCAAAGGTACAATAACAATATGCATAAACCTGCGGAATTACTACATCCAGTCATCGCACCGTGGCCATTTATGAAATGGGGAATGGATATCGTGGGTCCATTACCACAAGAAAAAGGACAGGTAAATTTTTTGCTCGTACTCACTGATTATTTTACTAAATAGGTAGAGGCATGAGCATTCAAACAGGTACGAGTAAAGGAAGTTAAAGATTTCATTTGGCGGAATATCATATGCCGATTCGGTGTACCAAAGGAGATCGTGTGTGATAATGGCCCTCAGTTTATAGGAACTCAAATCACGAAATTCTTTCAAAGTTCGCAGATTAAAAGGATTACGTCTACACCTTATCATCAAGAGGGTAACAGGAAAGCAGAATCAACAAATAAAATCATTATCAATAATTTAAAGAAGCATTTAGAAGAGTCAAGGGGAAATTGGCCAGAAGTGCTGCCTGGTGTTTTGTGGGCGTATCGCACAACAATAAAAACAAGTACGGGAGAAACACCATTTTTATTGGTTTATGGAGCAGAAACTTTAATTCCTGTTGAGATAAAAGAGCCAAGTACAAGGTTTGCACTCGCAACAGAAAAGTCTAATGAAGAAGAAATGCGTGTAAATCTAGATTTTCTTGAAGGAAGAAGGGAAGCTGCATTGATAAGAATGGCAGCACAGAAGCAAGTTATAGAACGGTATTACAACCGGAAAGCACGCCATAGATTCTTCAAAATTGGGGACTTCATGCTTAAAAAGGTTTTTCAATCCACGAAGGTAGCTAACGCAGGTAAATTAAGTCCTACATGGGGAGGACCCTATAGAATTCATGGTATTGCAGGTAAAGGAGCATACGAACTGGAAACAATGGATGGCAAGATACTACCTTCACATTGGAATGTTGTGCACTTAAAGAGATATTACTTCTAAGGAATACCCATGGTGAGGTATCTATAATTTAAAATTCTATTTTTGAATTTTTGAAAGTTTACTAACGGTTTTAGATGATAGGGAACAAGCTAGCCCATACTAAATGATGAGTCACGACCTGCAAGGTGCGTGGAATATATTAAACTTCCCGACCTAGGGTTACAAATATTCTGATAGAAATTCAAACGGGTTAAGCAGTCTTCATCTATAATCGTACCTCCGAGTCCCATATGTTTTTCCTTTTTACAGGAAAAGTACAAAATGATAGGAATAATTAGTGCTCGAGCCTTCATACTTCAACACTCAAACACTTGGGGGACTACATAATATACACAGGCATATGCATGTGTATAAAGGCAAAGAAGATTGAGAAAAATAAACGATTAAGCCTAAAAAGTTCGCTCATTGAAAAAGACAAGTGCAGAAGTCACAAGCTAAGGTCAAAGGAAACCTTATTATAGTTAGGGTAAAGGCTATGTACTGAAACGAGTTATAAAGAAAACCTCGTATTTATTCTTTTTTTTTAAATCTGTTACAAGAAAAACAGTTACGAGAAAGTCATAGATGTAATTCAAATACATGTAAAGTGTTATTCAAAACCAGACAAAGTTAGAATAAAAACTTGTCAGAAGTTGTTTAAAAAAAAACATGTGTATTCCTATTTCTTTCATCGTAGGTTAACACCATTATGAAGTTGAGACATCTTCTTCATTAAGTGTCAAATATAAAAGGGCCCTCTTTCATAAAATTCATATTTAATTTAGTTATTCATGAAGTTAACAGAAGCATTTTCTAAAGAATAAAAATGTAGATTATTCTATAAGCCCTTAGAAATAAAGGTAAGAATAAATTAAATAGAAGTTCAAGATAATATCGAGAAAACTTCTAAAATATTAAAAAGCTTAAGACTAAGTAAAACTTAGTCATAAAGCTGCAAAATTGTTTATATAATTGCCCCATAAAAGGTCTGGGGACTTGTGTTTCCAAAATAAACCCTCAACTGAAACCAAGGGTTTTAAACATAACCTTCCAAAAAGGTACCTGCAAAAGAAAAGAGAATTCAAACAGTTTAAATTTATCACTAGGAAGATGAGGGAACTATAGAAGGTGCATCAACGACAACGGGCTCAACTTGGGCAGGTGCATCAACAATTGCGGGTTGAACTTGACTCGTAGCAACATGCTCGACTGGGCTTGGAAGAGTTGGGATACCCATATCAACTTCAACATTCACGGGAGCTTCGGCCACAGGAGAAGGAAAATCTTGAGTTTGCTGAGCTTTCTCAATAGCTTCATTTATTTTTGCTAACTCAGACTCCAAGTTAAAACTCTCCTTGCTGGCTTCAACAAGGGTATCGCGGCGAGAATTCAGAAACGCCCAACTCACTTCCATGGTAGACTTGTCCTCAAGGATCTCGTAATCCCTCTCCCAAGCACCAATTTCGTCATTTAATTTCTCATTTTCAGCCAAGGCAGATATGTACGAAGCTTGAAGAGAGGCATGGGAATTCTCTAAGGAACAAACCTTATTAGAAGAAATTCAAAGGTCTTCTTGTGCTTGAGTCAGATTCTGCACGAGCTCGCCAGCATAAGCTTCTTTTCATCCAAAAGAACCTTTAGTTCTCTAATCTCTTCGCTAGCCTTGGACAACTCTTTGGAGAAGGAAGATTTGAGACGAGCTCTTTCTTTCTCCGCTTGACTTGAGGAAGCCTTTATATCTCCCAAATCCGAAGTCAAGGCTCGTACCTGCTGCTCCAAGGTACTCTTGCTTTCTTCTAAATAGTCCATGTCAATCTGAACACTTTCGAACTGCTCCTTCCAATTGTATGACTCTAATTAATAATCGCGCATTAATTGTTCTGTGAGGGTAACCCTTTTTATCATCTCTGTACCAATGAAATTGGCCTTAATAAAGGGGGGGGGGGGG
>MU695296.1:0-14269 GCA_026770625.1 Nicotiana glauca | reverse complement strand
TTAAAGATAAAGAAAATGACAAAAGAAAGAAAGGGAAAATACCTTAAAGTACAATGCACAATATCATTCATCAGCGTCAAGGAACTATGGCTCTCCAACTTAGCCTTCTCAATCGGACCAATTAAAGGCTTTAGCCACACGTTCGCTTAACCATATTTTCTTAAAAGATTACCCTCAGCGGGGACTTCAATGATCACCTGCCTCATGGCACCACCTCCACTTGAGGAACCAATCTCTACATGGTGAGAAAGTAGAGGAAGAGTTGTCGAAGGAGGCACAGTGGAAGTAGTAAGGACGAAAACTTGGGGAGGAGTAGGAACAGTCGAGACCGGCAAGGAAGGAGTCACAGACACGAGAGTAGAAAAAGAAGCCAGGGGAGTCTCATCAGAAAATGGACCTAAGTTCTCGTTGCCAAACCCGCTAATAAAAAGCTGCTCAACAGAATTATGAGCAGCAGCATGAGCAACATCATCATCAAGAATTACAACTGGGGCCTCAATAGGTTCGGTACGGGGATAAGAATTGAGGGGGGATGCTTCTGATTCATCATCAGAAATAATGCGTCTCCTGGCCCGTGGCCTTGTTACCAGGGCACCCCCGTCCTCCTCTTCTTCAGAGTTCTCATCAGCAATGGCTTTTCTTTTCGATGAAGAACCCGAGACTATTTCTTGGGCCTTTTCCAAAGAAATACGAGAAGCCACGATCGACTCTGCAGTAACTCCTCAAACAACAAATCCTGATAAAAAGAGGGATAAATATCAGTGCAATATAAAAAATAAATAAATATAGTAAAAGTATGAAATGTAAAATGAAAACTCTTGCCATGAGTTTTTACTTTCCAACCAAATCGGTTAGAAAGGGTCTTCCAAGACCTACCATCCATTGGTGCAATCTTCAATAACTTGTCTACCCAATCATGAAAATTGGGAACCGCGTCCACATCTCCCCTGATTGCTGGAAAAAGAAAATAGAATTAGAAAAATCAATAAGTTGAAGGAAAAGATACGAGAGAGTTAAAAGACTCATGTGCAAAATTTCACTTCTCAGGGAAGGGAACGTTTTGTTCACCCACTAAACCAAGAGTGGGGGGAGCAACAAACCCGACATACCAGCCACGGTCTTTGTCATCTTCAAGGCTCACCAAAACCCTCTTGCTCCTGGCTACTAGTGTAAAACCCCCATTGCGAAAGAGCCTAGGGGAATAGAGATGAATCAAGTGTGAAAAAGTGAAAGGAACCCTAGCTGTATTAGTTAAATGCCTCAAACAGGAGACAACCCTCCATATGATTGGGCCAACTTGACCCAAGCAAACATTAAAGAAGCGACAGAACTCAAGAATAATAGGGTCAATAGCCGGATTAAACCCTAAGGTGAAAGGGTATGTATAGACAAAAGAATACCCAGTTATGTAAGAGGTAATTCTTTAGTTTGGATTGGGGATAATAATAGGGAAATCACTACTCCAGTGGCAGTCTCTACGAACTAAAGGAATCAAACCGTCTATAATTTGAGTAGGGTAAGCATCAACCCAATCTAAAGAAGCTACTTGGTTCCTAAGTGACACCCTATACAAGATAGTTCTGCAGGGACTATCTCTTCTACTAATGGTTCACGAAGAGGTTCAGAAGAATCCTTGCCCCTGGAAGAGGACCTTTGTGAGATAGAACCTCTAGTTCTAGAAGAGGGACCCGAACTAGGAGAGGGAACAGAAGAGCCGCGTGCAGAAGAAGATCCTAGGTTACGGAGTCTACCACCTCTTCTGCTCCTACTGGGGACATTGAGGAAGCTATCAACTATGGAGACTTTACTAGAGTTAGGGTTTGATGAGGACATGGTGATATGAAGAAGAAGCAAACAGAGGTTTGAGAAATTGGATGTTTAGAAAATTTTATGAAGTAAAGACAAATAAGGAAGTTATATTTATACTAAAAAGCAACCGTCAAAGGAAGGGGTATAGTGATGGAAGAGTCATAATGACAACTGACGCTTCATGTACATCGAAACAGTAAAAAAGCCGTAAAAAGTGCTGCAGAATCACAGAACTAATGAAAATTTGACACGTGTCAAGAACATTAATTAGAAGTAACAACTGGAACGTCGATCTTGTCACAGCATTAATGGTGACAAAAATTCCCTCTTAAATGAGATTCCACTTCCCAAATATTCAATCGATGAATAAATGGCAAGTGGGGGAACTATCTGTATTGGGAAAAATTGAGTTTACATATTAAAGAGGTATGAAGATGACGTGTCGAAACACATAGACTGGTCAAAGAATTACAGCTGGCAAAGAGGCACGAGTTGCAATAGATACGGGCAGAAAACAAAGAAAGAGGCAAGAGCGGTAAGTTAACGTCCGTACCTGTTCAAGTCATTTAAGCTCAAGAATCAAAGGGAATGAATCTGACAATGCATGAGAGTCCAGATACAGTATTTAATGGGCATTAAATCCCAAAAACGTTAGAGAATCTGTCTTAAATATAATGATTATGTAACGTATCATTCAATGACTTTAATTGCTCATGATAACAAGAGCAAAACACATATCTCCAAAATAACTATAAAAGGGAGAGAACTGATCAAATGTAGGGACACGAAACACTATCTGAATATACTTTGGTTTACTTGTTTCTCTTGATTATATTCTTGCTATCCGAATTGCTTTCTTTTATTTATTCCTGCGATTATCAGTAACCCATGTTGTTCTAAATTATAGCTGTAGTCAAAATTCCATTTTTGGTTAAACAGTACTAAATTTTTTTCCAGAATCATTAAAGATACTTGCACAAGTGCATATAGGTTCAGCAGACTTGAATTTCCAGAAAGTATGTAATTTTCTGTCACGATGAAATCTACTAAAACGCGATTAAGATCATTTGCAAGTAAATGCATTCTCCACAAATTACTGGGACAATAATATGAATAATTGCCATTTAATTCAGAATAAGTTTCTGTACAAAGGACTAGTCGCATCACCTCAGGAATAGGAGTAGAGAAGGGAGAGACACACAACTGTAAAACATGAAAAATAGCATTATCAATTATTATCAGATTTAGTAGGAGCATTTTTGCTTGTAGGCAATGTCCTATTTCCATCTTCAATATTCTTCCACTCTTTGCTCTTTTCAAACTCCTTTGCAGTGTCATAGGAAGCATGGAGTCCAAAAAATATGTAATACACCAAAAGAAAACCAGTCCATGCAGCAAACCTAATGAATGAATCCTTGTCAATGGACCCTAGAAGGAATATGTTAATAGCAATTGACGCTGAAGGTAGCCATGGAACCAAAGGTACACCCCAAAGCTTTGGATCATGTGCTTGAGGAACGAAAAGCCAAATCCCCAGTGTTGCCAAGAACCATATTGGCACAGTAATACAGTAGACAATCCATCCCTTGTCACTTAGTCCCCAATAAGCAGCTGTTGCGGTTGATGAAGCCAGGATGATCAGTAAACAAGCAATGAGCTTGTTACGGTTTGCATTTGTGGTCACTCCACTCACATAGTAACGACGAACAAGCAGAGCAAGTGCAACAAGCATGAAGATGAAGAGGGTGGAAATTGAGAGAAGATTAGATAAAATGTCAAGTTTTGTAAACAAGGCAATGATAGCAGTTGCAGCTGTCATAACTGCTGTTGCATTAACTGGTGTTCCAGTCTTGCCATCTACATATGAAAACCAAGGTGGCATCATATGAGTTCTGGCAATGTGAGTTAAGTAACGAGCTTGACCAACAGCGCTAACTAACAACACCGATGTCATTCCTTTCAACGCCCCTGCAGCCACTATGTATTGCGCCCAACTCCACCCCACATTTTTAAATGCCACAGAAAATGGAGCATGAGGATCAATGTTTTGATATGGTTGCATAAGGCACAGAGTAATGGCCAATAAACAGTACAAAGTTGTGGTGATCACCATAGATCCAACTAAGCCAATGGGGATGTCTCTGCCGGGATCCTTAGTTTCCTCAGCCATGGTAGAAACTGCATCAAAACCAACATAAGCAAAGAATAGAACTGCAGAGGCTTTGAAGATACCGCGTGCACCAAATGGTGTGAAGGGTGTATAGTTCTTGGTATCTGACTTGATAAGGCCACAAATGATGATGAAAAAGATGACGATGATGTGAATGATTGACGCGACATAATTGAGACGAGAAGAACCCTTTGTGCTGAGAATTGCAATGCAACAGATGATAATGCAAATCCCAACAGCAAGAGGATCAAGTTGGTTGTAGCCATCTGCTAAAGTGTTCACCTTGATAAGGAATTTATCAGGCTGGTAGTTTAGTAAAGTTGCAAAGTAAGAAGTCCAAGAACGAGCAACTGCAGCACCACCTATGACATATTCTAGTAGTATATTACCAGCAGCAATAAAGGCCACAAAGTCACCAAGCTCAACCCTCAAGTAAGCAAATGAACCACCTGCCACAGGAATCTCAACAGCAAACTCAGTATAGCAGAAAACAGAAAGCAAAGCAGAGACACCAGAAACGACATATGAGAGAACAACAGCAGGGCCTTCATCTTGACTTGCTTCAAGACCAGTTAGCACAAAAATCCCAGCACCAATAACTGCACCCATTCCAAACCATATCAAGTCCCACCAGGAAAGTGTCTTCTTCATCTCATGTTGGCTCCTCGACTTTGCCTCAACCTCCGCTTCGTCTTTGGACCGTGTCAGCACCCTATCCATTAATCTATTCGGGGTTTGCTTCAGCGCCTTCACGTAGTTCCCCCAGCTCTTGAATGACTCCTCTGGAAGGAAGTCTTCTTTTGTGCATGAACATATTCTTCTTCTTAATTCTGACTCTCTTCCCATTTTCTTCTGTATATTTCAATCATTTATTAGTATGAATGATTTTCTAATGCTATTTAATTACAATACGAAACTGATATTATCATCAGTGTCAGATCTCAATATGTCTAGCATGAACCTTATATATGACTAAAAAAAAGGGCAGCGCTGCACTAAGCTCCCGCTATGCGCGGGATATAGGGAAGGGTCGGGCCACAAGGGTCGATACGGGGAAGGGTCAGACCACAAGGGTCTATCGTAAAAAGACCCTGGTGCAAGAGGCTGTTTCCACGGTTCGCACCCACAAGAACCTTATATATGACTATGAGAAAAAAATAAAAATAGGTAAACGTAAGAAGCCACAGATTCTAAATTCCACTTATGAGAAACAATCATGTATTATTTTACATGATAATTCAGATCAGTAGAAGATGAAATAACAAGACGATCATGTTCCTTCCCCAACCTCAAACTTCTTTAGTTAATAGTAGAGACGAACAATTATATGAAACAACAAAAGAATGAAGAAATTAAAAGATACCTGGTGAGAAAAAGTTTGATAGAAGAGAAAGTATAAAGTGTAGTAGTATATTTATAGAAGATGAGTGATTCTTGTGAATTAATTTGATTGGCTGAAAAAGATGCTGACAGCTAGGCGCTAGCAATAACATCGGACTGAATCTTGTTCATGAAAAGTTCTATATTAAGAGATTCAGATTCTAGTAATATAAAATTGTGTGACAAAGGCCCCGCTGGAGGCAAAGTTAGCACTTTTAGTCCCTATTTTCCCTTTGTCACACAATTTTAATACCAAAACATATATTATTTTTCGCAATATATTATTTATGTCCAAACGCTCACTAAGTCAATTGACTTAAATAAACGGCTAATAAAGACAGCAATTTGACAGTGAAGGCTCATAAAAAGACCATGAAAATATGGAAGAATCTTCAAAAGAAGTAGAAATAGAAATATATCGATGTATAGCCCCACATTTACTCCTATAGATTGAATTTAGGGCGACTTGCATTTTGTTGTATTAAATAACGATGTAAAAATTAATTACCAGTTATTCTGTACTTTCTAATTTCTATGGACTAACATTTTCCTTTACTTTTAAAATTTAAATTAATAAGATCTTTACAATTGTTTGGGTGTATGAACAAGATGTTCAACAAAGGAAATAATGTCATTTTGAACTTAATTAAGTAAACATCATAAAACGATTGTTCTTGAAAATATGGAATACTCTCAAACAGGAGCAGATACAGAAATATATCAATGTAAAGTCCTATACGGATTAAGATTTTTATGTTATTGGTGTAACTTACCTGTTTTGGCAGGCTAGTTGTTATAATTATTAGTTTACCAATTGATGTTTGTTATAAAGATTTACTTGTAATTATTTTAACAGTGATATGATTGTGTTAGATATATGTAATATCTATCTATCTATATATATCTATATCTATACTATATTAAAAGTGGAAAACGCTTAAGTCAAAAGTTAAATTACTAAAATATCCCTCCTTATTTACTAACCTAACCCATTTAATTTAAATATTAAAAATTAAAAAACTACAAATAGATGCAAGTGACAGACGCCTACTTTCAACACCCAAGCAAGCAACGTTTCATATGCCCCTTCTTTAAGATACATTTCCATCCACAAGCCTCCATTTATAATCTATTTACAATTCTTATTTTCCGTAATTTTGTAAAGTCCTTTTTATATGAATAACATAGCAGATAATTTTAAGTTATGACTATGTTACTTATTTCTCCAAATTGTTATCAACCACAGAGTTCAAAATTCAATTCAAAAGGTAGTACGATTGACTTAGACTTCTGGTTAATTTGGAGGTGTAAATGTTATGGAGTATATCTAACTGCGTTTGCTGCTTATGCCCTTGAATTGGGATGGCAAACATGATTCTAAAATTGTTTCGTTATTCTTGCTTTAGTGATCTTCTTTTCGTTTTCAGTGAGTATTGGAACAAGGAACATATCATCGCATCTGCACTCCTTTATTTGTGTATGTACTCTCCGTTTATTACTAAATCATCTTCAAGAAAACCCTTTCTTAATATACTTTTGTTACCAGGTCGGTCCTGAAATTGGAGATTGCATTTTTTTTAGTCTTAAGGATAGGTTGCTACACGAATTATCTTAAACAAGCGTCTTTGTTTAAAGTCCTAAATTTTTAGTGTAACAACAAATTTTCGCGTCGAAAAAATTAAATAATCAAGACTGGAAAATTGCGTGACAAATGTAGTATTTGATTTCAATAAATGAAAGTGTTACAATCTCTATGGTATTCCTCTGATTCTTCAAGAATGTAAAGTATATTGATGAACTTGATTTTGATTTGATTCAAGGGCTTGTAAAGCTTGATCTTGAATCTCCTCTTTGAACTTGAATTTGTGTTTGATCACGAACAAGTAATTTGATCTTGAACGCCTTGGTATTTGATTTGGCTTCGTTCTACTTGAACTTGAACTTGTAGCTTTTAGAGAAATCTAGGTGTTTGATCCACGAGCTCTCTGCTTGCTTCTTGTTCTTAATTCTGGTGTCTTCTAGCTTTATGAAGACCTCTATTTATAGTTGTAAGGAGTGGTATGGCTCTGCGATTTGATTGGTCTGTTTGAACCGACCAATACCATCCAGACACTTGGCATGATTTAATTTGCTCATTTATTTGGCTTGGATTGCCACATTACTTGACACATGGTATGATTTCATTGGCTTATTTATTTGTCTTGGATTGACACATTACTTGACACATGCCATGATTTCATTGGCTCACTTATTTGGCTTAGATTGCCACGTCACTTGACACGTCGCATGATATTATTGGCTTGTTCTTTTGACTTGGATTGCCACATCACTTGACACGTGGCATGAGCCTGAGCTTTAAGATGGGTCAATAGCCATTTGGACCTTGGGCTACTGAAGTGGTCTTATCATTTAATTTATAGTCCAATTAAATGGACTAGTCCAACACATATATATTTAATTTAAGTAATTAGCCCAATTTACTAGCCATAGTATTTGTATGGACTAATATCTTGAATTTAATATAGTCCAAATTATTTTATAAATTTAAATTTAATAAAATTTAAATGCTTACAAATGCCCCCTACTTCAAGACTTGTCAAGATTTTTTAACTTTTGAAGACTAAGCTTGAAGTATTCATGTAAAAAAAAGTGAACACAAGAACGAAAGTTCTTTGGACTCTAAGTCCAATCTAACTTTGGACTTAGATTTATTTGAACTTGGTATTCTACTTTTGAAGACTACATTGAAGTATTCATTTGAGAATCTCCAGATTCACGTGAGCTTTGTCTGCTTGCCCGAATTGCATGGTGCATTTACAATTCAAACTAAGAGATAATGACATAGAGTTCAAGTTGGAAACATATTTTCCATCCGCCAGTAGCTTGTTCTCCTAGTTGAATTAGAATTCTTTGCTATGTGTATCTTTTGAGATTGGTTAGGATTCAATGACAATATCCATTTCCATGTAGGACTCAGCCATTTACTCCATTTTCATCCCTATAAATAGGGGTGCATAGTACTATTGTACCGTGCAAACCTCTCAGCAATTCCAGAAAGCTTTCTGGAGAGCTCTTTGTATTTTTTAAAGGGTAATCTTCTCCTTCTCTCATGTCACTTTTAATATCAGTACAATGTTATTTTCTTTTGTACTATTCACTTTTGTACTTTCACTTCCTTTATGGAAGAATCAACCAACATTAAGATATCCTTGGATTTTTATCACAAACTTTGTTTCATGCTTTCTCCTTTTTTTTAATTCTGGATACAGATCTCAGGCAGTGAAAGTAGAGCCTTGGGAGAAAGACATCTTTATCATTTTAGTGTTTATCACATGATTAGCAAATTACAACATTATTATCCTTTATTCCACCATCCATACGACCCCTTAGACTTGATGGCTTGCTTTCTGCTATAAGAAAATAACAACTGAATATCTAGATACAAGATAAAGAGTGCTTATTTTGCATAGAAGCTAGCAAAACGTGATACAACTATTTTATTTTATTTTATTTTATTTTCCCTATGCCTTGTATTCACTCATTCTCCAAGAATCCTAACAAGAAATGGACTGGTTCGTATGTATTCTTCTTGTGCCAGGCCATTTAAACGTTATAATTCATGATAAAGCAAATAGATGGATGGATACAGATCTCAGGCAGTGAAAGTAGTCTCTTTTTATGGCATGTAGTACTTTATTTCTCTACCTTTCTTCATTTTATATACATTAAGTGTCAGAGCCTCACAAACCTTTTGTTTCAATATTTGATTTTACTTTATTTGAGGCAAAGACCCTTACTCCGTCTGAGCCAAAGATTTATTTTGTCTGAAGCGAAGACTATTACATCGTCTAAGCTAAAGACTTCATCTTGTTTGAATTTTTAACTTCATTTTATCTAAGTCATAGACCATTACACCGTCTTGGCCAAAGATTTATTTTGTCTGAAGTGAAGACCATTACACCGTCTAAGCTAATGACTTCATCTTTTTTGAAGATTTAACTTCATTTTATCTGAGGCATAGACCATTACACCGTCTGGGCCAAAGATTCATTTTATTTGAAGCGAAGACCATTACACCGTCTAAGCTAATGACTTCATCTTGTTTGAAGATTTAACTTCATTTTATCTAAGGCATAGACCATTACACCGTCTAAGCCAAAGATTTCTTTTGTCTGAAGCAAAGACCATTACACCGTCTAAGCTAATGACTTCATCTTGTTTGAAGATTTAACTTCATTTTATCTAAGGCATAGACCATTACACCGTCTAAGCCAAAGATTTCTTTTGTCTGAAGCAAAGACCATTACACCGTCTAAGCTAATGACTTCATCTTGTTTGAAGATTTAACTTCATTTTATCTAAGGCATAGACCATTACACCGTCTAAGCCAAAGATTTCTTTTGTCTGAAGCAAAGACCATTACACCGTCTAAGCTAATGACTTCATCTTGTTTGAAGATTTAACTTCATTTTATCTAAGGCATAGACCATTACACCGTCTAAGCCAAAGATTTCTTTTGTCTGAAGCAAAGACCATTACACCGTCTAAGCTAATGACTTCATCTTGTTTGAAGATTTAACTTCATTTTATCTAAGGCATAGACCATTACACCGTCTAAGCCAAAGATTTCTTTTGTCTGAAGCAAAGACCATTACACCGTCTAAGCTAATGACTTCATCTTGTTTGAAGATTTAACTTCATTTTATCTAAGGCATAGACCATTACACCGTCTAAGCCAAAGATTTCTTTTGTCTGAAGCAAAGACCATTACACCGTCTAAGCTAATGACTTCATCTTGTTTGAAGATTTAACTTCATTTTATCTAAGGCATAGACCATTACACTGTCTAAGCCAAAGATTTATTTTGTCTGAAACTAAGACCATTACACCGTCTAAGCTAATGATTTTATCTTGTTTGAATATTTAACTTCATTTTATCTAAGGCATAGACCATTACACCGTCTAAGCCAAAGACTTCAGTTTATTTGAAAACTTGACTTTCTTTATCTATGGCAAAGATCATTAAAATGTCTAAGCCAAAGATTTTACTTTTATCTGAGGCAAAGATCATTACACCGTCTGAGCCAAAGATTTATTTTGCAAAGGCGAAGACAACCATCCAAGTTGAAGATTTTACTTTGTCCAAGGCTAGGACCATTACACCGTCTAAGCTGAAGACTATACTTTGTCCAAGGCGAAGACAACCCTCTAGGCTGAAGACTTTACTTTGTCCGAGGCGAAGACCCTCTAGGCTGAAGACTTTACTTTGTCCGAGGATAATACCATTACACAGTCTAAGCTGAAGACTATATTTTGCCCAAGACGAAGACCAGCAAAGTCCATTATACAGTCTAACTTGAAGATTTTACTTCACCACCAAATGATTTGACCTTTTGGCGCAAAGGAATGAAAACTCGTCCTCATTTCGAGATACATGAATCAAAACATTGTATGAAGCATGATTTATTTATTTTTCAAAAAGCTGAATACCAAGAATATCTCTTCAACTTCAATCTTCGCAGGTAATTTTATGATCTCCTTTATATAGATATGTTTCTCCTTTTTTTTGCAATTAGAAGAATAAATCAATTCCAGATACTACTTTAGTAAAGATAACCTCACAATCGAAGAATCTTTTTTTTGTTTTTCAACTTGAAGACATGGCATACTTGTAGGCTTACACTTGAAGACTTGACAGATTTGAAGACTTCTCTTAAAGATTTAGTGGATTTGAAGACTTTAACTTGATGATTCAACTTGAAAATTTTGCAGAATTGGGGACTTCAACTTCTGGCGAATTTGAAGGCCTTAACTTGACTTAGCAAATTTGAAGACTTTAATTTGATGATTCAATTTGAAGACTTTCCAAAATTGAAGACTTCAACTTGAAGATTTGGTAATTCAAAGGTCTTATCATCACTTAGCAGATTCAAAAAAATTCAGAAGATATGGTGGGCTTGAAGACTTCAACTTTAAGACCTAGCGGGCTTGAATACTTCAAATTGATGATGTAATAGACTTGAAAAAATCAAATTGACTTAGAATTGGGGCCTCCAACTTGGATATTTAACCTCTTATAAAAGAAACTACAATCATTCCATCAAAGACCTCAGTTTGATATGGTGGACCTGCCGCCATTGAGCCATCAAGATAAGACAGAGAGTTCAACGAAAGAATACATGTACGCCTAATTATCAAGTGTCAATCAAGTGAATATATTCCATCATACCCCATTTGAATAATGCCTTGGGTAGTATGTATTTTTGAACTCATATGACTGAACTTAGAATGAAACTCTAAGTTACCTACGTACCTTGGTGAAGAGGATCAACTCATTCCGTAGTTCGAAATGGGTGAGTTTTTTTTTTTGGCGTCCTAACTTTTGCCTAGGCCGCCTCTTTCGAGGTTTTCAGCCTATCGGACATTTTTTTTTGATGTCCTAACTTTTTCCTAAGCCGCCTCTTTCGAGGTTTTCAACCTAGCGGACTTTTTTTTTTGATGTCCTAACTTTTGCCTAAGCCGCCTCTTTCGAGATTTTTAACCTAGTGGACTTTTTCTTTTTCATCCTAACTTTTGCCTAGGTCGCCTCTTTCGAGGTTTTCAACCTAGCGGACTTTTTTTTTTGATGTCCTAACTTTGCTTAAGCCGTCTCTTTCGAGGTTTTTAACCTAGCGGACTTTTTATCTTGGACCGTGCACAGTTTATACTCTTGCGGGCTAGGAGTAACATGCATTTTATGCTCGTGCGTCAAGGAGAATATTTGTTTTCTTCAAGGATAGTATCTCTTCATGAATTTCCCGTTGATGGGGCCAATCCGCAAACCTTCCGAGTCAACTATCTTGTAAGCGCCACTTGAGTATACCTCTTGTACGATATATGGTCCATCCCACTTAGCAGAGAATTTGCCCCCAGATCGACGAGAGGTAATAATAGGCCTTTTGACCACAAGAACTTGGTCACCCACTTGGAAAGATCTAAGGCATACCCTTTTGTTAAAAGATCGAGACAGGCGAGCTTGATAACATTCAAGTCTTTGTTGAGCTTCTAGCCTCTTTTCATCAAGAGCTTCCAATTCTTCAAGGCGTAACCGAGCATTTTCTTCATCGGTGAGTCCTTCTTCAATGGCAAGCCACAATGATGGGATTTGACGCTCAAGTGGAAGGACTGCTTCAACTCCATAAAAAAGCGAATAAGGGGTCGCTTGCGTTGGTGTGCGATATGTGGTCCTATATGCCCAAAGAGCTTCTTCCATCCTTTCATGCCAATCTTTCTTAGACTTAGCGACAACCTTCTTCAACAAGTTGCAGAGTGTTTTGTTAAATGCTTCAGCAAGTCCATTGGCAGTAGCATAATACATGGAGGAATTGCGTTGCTTGAAGCCAAAAAGATTACATATTTTATTCATCAAATTGTTATCAAATGGCTTACCATTGTCTGTCAATATATATCGAGGAATGCCAAAGCGATAGATAATATTGACTCGAATGAAGTTAGCCACATTTTCCTTATTTACTTCCTTAAGAGAAACAGCTTCTGCCCACTTCGAGAAGTAGTCAGTCGTGGCCAAAATGTATAGATGTCCACCAGAAGACTTTGTCAATGGACCAACAATATCCAAACCCCAAGCATCAAATGTCCAAGAAGTAACAGTTGGGTGTAGTACTTCAGGTGGTTAATGTATGAAGTTAGCATGGAATTGGCAAGCTTTACACCTCTGAGCGTAATCCAAACAATCTTTCACCATGGTTGGCCAATAATACCCCTTTCTTTTTATGTGGAAATGAAGTTTTGGCCCAGATTGATGCGCACCACATACTCCAGAGTGTGCCTCTTGCAATGCTTGAAGGGATTCGTCAGTCCCCAAACAACATAGGAGCACTCCATCAAATGATCGTCTATAGAGTGTATTCTTGTAATAAAGAAAACGAGGGGCTCTCCTTCGGATTTCCGTTTTCCTTTGGGGATATTCTGGCAATATACCGTAACAAAGACAATCTATTAATGGTTGTCGCCAGTCTTCAATTTCAACCTCAAGAACGGAAGCAATATGCTCAGCTTCGGTTTCTTCTTCCTCATAGTCATTTGGTGGAAGAACTACCCATCTTTGGCAAACAACGACTTGTGTCTGATCAGGCAAAGATAATGTAGAAGCTAAGGCTGATAATGCATCAGCTCTCTTATTTTCCTTTCTTGGCACGTGTTGAATAGTTACTTCTCCAAGGCAACTTATCAATCTTTTAGCATATTTGTGATATGGAACCAACTCTGGCTTCTTGACCTCATAGCTACCCAAAATCTGGTTGATCACTCGATTGGAATCTCCAAAAACTTGTAATTGCAATTGTTTGATATCCACAACCATTTCAAGCCCAAGTATGAGCGCTTGATATTCAGCAACATTGTTGGAGCACCGTTGTTTTAGAGTGAAAGAATAGGGCAAAACTTCTCCTTGAGAAGTGATAAACACTATTCCAATGCCAGCTCCTTCACGATGTGCAGCGCCATCAAAATACATTTTCCAAGGAGGCTGAGTTTCTATGACCATTGCATCTTCATCAGGCAATTCATCAGACAAATCCCAATCATCTGGAATCGGATGGTCAGCTAGAAAGTCTACTAATGCTTGTCCTTTTACTACCCTTTGAGGAACATACACAATTTCAAATTGTTGAAACTGGAGGTACCACCTCGCTAATCGATCACTTAGAACCGGTTTAGACATGACAAACTTGATAGGGTTCACTCTTGAGACGAGTCGCACAACGTGAGCTTGGAAGTAATGCTTCAGCTTTTGAATAGAGAAGAAAAGTGCCAAACATAACTTCTCAATAGGAGAATACTTGATCTCATTTGGCGTCATCATCCTACTCAAGTAATAAAGCGCATTTTCTTTGCCTTCATTGTTTCCTT
>MU695295.1:73589-97053 GCA_026770625.1 Nicotiana glauca | reverse complement strand
CCACCCCACCCCTTTTCTTCTCTTCAGCTTCAAAAATAACGTTAAAGTCCCCAAAAATAGACCAAAGTCCATTTATGTTCAAGTTGCATTGCCTCAAAGATTCCAATGTTGACTTAGCATAAACAAGACATCCAGAAACAATCTTCATAATCCTTTTTGTTCAATTTCAAAGTGATATGTTGCTCATCTTCATTACAAACTGAGACTTCCAAAGTTTGAGCCCAAAAATCCCAAATTTTACCATTAACATTGGATCTACAACCTTCAAAACCAAGATTCCTTTTAAAAACTTCAATATTGGACAGCTTCTACAAAAGGTTCTTACAAAGCAATAAACTGTATTTTATGAATTTTTGTTAAAAACTTCAATCTCTCAAAATCTCCCCTGGACTTCATCCCTCTAATGTTCTAAATGATTGTAAAAATCATTAAAACACGTTGGAGGATGTGGTATTTTGCATGGCTTTTACCTTGGCTCTAGTAGCAGGGCCAAAATCAACTGTTTCCACCTTATGATGAATCTTTCCTTTCTTCCTTGGTGATAAATTGCCTTTCATGATTAAACCATTTGAGTGTTGAGTTAGAGCATTATCCTCCTCATGTCCACTCCATGAAGTTTTTGGTGCACTTTTCTGTATATTAGTGTATTTATTGTTAGTAACTACATATTAGGTGGAGAATTAGATAATGCGATGATGAGCTAATTGTCATCTGTTATGGGTAGACTAGGCCCAACAGCTATCTATCAACATCTCTCACCCACATATAAGAGACTTTCAAGCTCTACCAGACCATGGAAATGCGCCAGAGTGGTCGAGAATGCGGAAGGGCAGAAGGGACAACATACGCGAACGTGATAACGAGGTCGCGAATGCGTAGAAGGAAAGGGGAGCTGGGCCCCGGATCCGTTTAGCCTACGCGAACACGAGGCTTAACCTGTGAACGCGGAGCAGTGGGGATGGAAGGCTTCGCGAACGCGGCCCTCCGGTCGGGAACGCGGGGAAGAGATTTTGAGGGTGGGGCTATTTGGCCTTCGCGATCGGGAGGGGTATTCCGCGATCGCAAAGAGGAAGAAACTGGGCAGTGAATTTTATATTACGGGATTTGGCTCATTCTCTCTCATTTTTTTCTTGGTTGGACGATTTTTGGAGCTTTTGAAGAGAAGATTTCATCATCTGAGGTAAGTAATTCCCGCACATTGTGAGTTAAATACATGGTTCGTATATGGATTTATACATGAAAATTAGTAGAAATTTGAGATTTTAAAGAAAAACCTAGAAATTGGTATCTTTTGGAATTTGGCCACGAAATTGGACATGGAATTTGGAATAAATTATATATTTGAGCTCGTAGTGTAATGGGTAAAGTTTATCTTTGAAAATTCGGAATTCGAGCACGTGGGCCCGAGGGTTGACTTAATTGACTTTTCGAGCAGAGTTGGGGAATGTTATGATTTGATTTATTATGAGTATTCGTACACTACCCGCACGATGCATGGAAAAAGTTGAGAAAAAAATTATAATAAATAATTATCTTACTTGCTTGACCGTCTCATGTTTTTATAATTTGATCAATCAAAAAATTTAAACCATTTGAGCCATAGTCGTTGATAATAAGGCAATTAAGGATGGAAAAATTATTTTATCCACCCTAAATTGCCGTAAGATCTTGTGTTATGTGCAATGAGATTCAAATATAACTTAACTTACTATGATTAAGTGATTTAATTAAGTAAAAGTATGCCTTTATAATAATGACTAAGTAACAGAAGTGCATGTGTAATCACATATAATGTATTTAATTATAAACACTTGGTGCTAATAAGTTTTTATCCTAATATACATAGAGTGCAAAATAACAATAAGATTAAGGGTTACTTTAATCCCTCCTACTTCTTCTTCCAAAGAAAACATGCATTAAATCCTTGAACATATGTCAGGAAAGATGGTCATGGCAACACTTTAATCGAATGGTTCTCTCTTACCTTGTGATCGACTTTGAAGAAGCTTTTTATGTCCCTGAAAATACAAATTCTCTCCCTAGATAACTTAGAGTCCGTTTGGTTGGAATACGATTTATACTGATATAAGTTATGCCGGTATAAGTTATAATGGAATAAGTTATGCTGGGATTAGTTATGCTGGGATTGTTGTTTATTCATTGTTTGGTATGTTGTATTAAGAATGACAATTGCATAATGTCTAAGAAGAAGGTATAGGTTATACCGGTACTAATTACCCCACCTTCCATAAGGTATAAGTTATCCCGGTGTTAAAATTAACACTAGGATAACTTATACCTGGTTTGCTAAACAAACAGAGTATTAAGGTGGTATTAAATTTTTATACCACCCTTATACCTTCTTATACCTCATACCAAACGACCCCTTAGTCTCTTAGCTTTTTAGAGTAGTTTTTGTTAAGATTGAACATTTTTCCTTTTATTATAATTCAATATATAAATCAAGCTCTTTTAGGAGGAAAAAAGTAGGGAAATGGATACATTGGACTTTCCTTGGAGGTGTTCTTCTAGAAATTGCAACCTTATTTGGATAAGAATCATAAACTACACGAACCTGATTTCCAATACAAACTACAGGTCTCCTTGGCTTATTTTTAGTTTTAGAACTCCATGCCCAAGAAAAAGCCGAAAACAATTAAAAATTAATCAAAATCACATTTGTTTGCTCTATTTCTCCATGTGAGTTTGGCATGGAAACTATATATTTCTCCATGTGAGTTTGGCATGGAAACTATATATAGCTTCCCCAGTAACATACCAACTCAACCTCCATCCCTAGTTGATATAGAGAGAAAAGATAATAATAAATCACATTTATAGCTTAGAAAGGCATAGCTAGCAAGTAAAGATTAGCTCATTTTGGAGATTAGTATTTCAAGAAACTTGAATAATTACGCTGCAAGTTGGGTCTAACTATATGAATTCTCACTAACCCAAAACATATCTTCCATCAACTTGGAAGCCACCCTTTTTATCCCATCTTCAAATGTGATCTCTCGTAGAGCGAGATAAACCAACTACACTTGTTATGTAATTGTCCCCATCCACTGTATTACAAAAGAAACATATAGATAAGCTAACTAACACACTTACCTAACAAAGGATCAAGAATTTAAGAGTATAAAAGTGAAAGTAATTTTTTAATTCAAATGTCGAAAATATTTCACAACTAACAAAAGAATTACTCTCCTACACATGTATTATGAAAATAATTCACCAAAAAAAGACTTCAAATCTATTATCAATGTGTAATGTTACTGAAGTAACTATAACCATCATACTTCTTCTATCAATATGGTTCCCATAAAAATTGAATATGGAGGCACGTATCAAAACAAAAAGAATATAACTATGATTGAGGGATGATTGGAGTTAATTCAGTTGCAACCACATGTTTAACCTCATTTTCGATCTACACTTTCAATGGGCATATGATAGGTTTCTCGGAATGTCAAGTAAATTCATGGAGAGGCAGGAAACAATCCATATACATCTAATTGGGCTACTGCAAACTGTACAAAAGATACCCATAAATCAAAGACAACAAACACAAAATTAGTAGATGTTGTCTTCTTAAATGGGGGTTTCATTGATTGGCTTAGGCCATGATGATACCGTCGCTTCGGCGACTCAGTTGGTGGTTCCAGTCGCTGAGATGGGAGGTAGTTCCTCAGCGGCTGCTAAGGTTGGCGAGTCAAGCGCTCCTTCGGTGGTTGCGGCGGGTGATTCTACTTCGCCAGTGGTGGAAGGGGGAAGGGATGTTGTAGGAGATGAATATGAGTCCGAATCTGATTTAGACCCGATGACATCTGTATGTTCCAGGAAGGCTTCACCAATTCAGCGATGCGCGCAGAGGGGAGGTCTTGCTTCATCGAGGTTCCCACGGATTTGAACTTATTGCTCCAAGGGGAGAGTTTGGTGCCGCAGTTTGAGCTGCTATGCTCGGAGGCCGAGAATGCGTCGTTGAGGAACGTCACGGATATTGGGCTAATGAATGAGGTGGCCGTAATGGGCTTGAGGGTATGTAATATGATGCTGGTTCGCTTCTTCTTTTCTTTAGTTTGTTTTTTTTTAATCCTAATCGTTGCCTTTGCTTTGCAGTCTTATTTGTTGGAGGTGGAGAGCATTCGTCGAGCCAATGTCCGCTCGGGGATATTTTTGCGGGCGTTGGAGAAATATCGTCGTTGCCGAGATCGGTGCCGAGAGATGCGCGTGCATTTGAGGAATGATCCCCGTAGATGAGCCTTGGTCGAGGAACTGGCGAGGCGGGAGCTTCAGATGCAGCAAGCACTTGGCAGAACAAGTGCTCTTGAGGAGCAGCTCCGTCGGAAGGACGAGGAGCTCGAGGCGGGGAAGAGGGCTGCAGCTGAGTGTGAGTGCCAGGGCCAGGCTAAGGCGGTAGAAGCTGCAGCAGTATGGAGCGGTAAAGTGACTATGTTGGAGGGTGAAGTTGCAGCTTTGAAGCTTCAGGTAAGGGATGCCTCGTCGAGGGCTGGGGCGTTGAATGAAGCTATCCGCGTGCACGGGTCCCAGCTGGCGTTTGAGAGGGCTGCTGCAGCCTTTAGACAAGCGAGTCTTGAGGAGCGGATCGGTGTCTTTGAGAAGGACGCCCATGTTATGGCGGACCGGATTACGACCTTAGAAGGAGAGAATCAGCACCTGCAGGACCAAGCCGCTTCTTCCATCCAGGCTCGTGAACTTTGGGTCTTTGCTGAGGCCCAACGTGATGTATATAAAAATTTGTGGGAGGCCGGCATCGTGGCCGAAGCTAATTTAGAGGGAGCGCGTCAAAAGGCTCGTGAGGCCCGTACCGACTGTGGTTTTGACGCGGTGACGCCGGAGGCTGATGATGGCGCAGATGGTGGCGCGGATGGCGCCGAGTAAAAAGGTGTTATGCATTTTTCTTGTCTTGTTCGCCGTTTGGCGTTTAGGTATTTCTTGTTTTTCTTCTTCTTTTTCCTTGTATTGACCGGCCTTGGCCGGGTGTAAGCGGGGATGACCCGCAATTAACTTTGTAGATAAATGAAATCTCCTTTCCGTTATTTGCCTTTGTATTTGTTTTGTACCTTCCCTTTTTCCCCTTTGGATTTTTCTTTGTATGCGTTCAAAGGGTTGATTTGCCTTTGGGTTTAACTCTGGTAGGCATGTTAGTTTTTGATTGTTGGCGACTTTTCTTCTTCGACTCGGGGTGAGCGAGTCGGAGCCGTTGCTTGGCGATAGCGGCGCTTAGCCTTAGTCTCAGTTCGGGCACGGTCAAACTACTGGCCGTGATGATAAAAAATGCGGCCTTGTAGTTTGACCAGGGCCGAACTTTACATGTCCCTAATCTTAGTTCGAGTTGGGTGTACTTACTTGAATGGCGAGGGTGCCTAACCCGCGCCTTGATTCGTTGGAGGTTGGGTTTTGCTGAGGTCAATGGTGAAGGGCTTGGTCCGAGTCCTGGTTCAACTGTTGTTGAACTTTGTCAATTTTGATGGCGAAGGCGTATAGCCTGAGTCTTGGTTCAACCGTAATTGAACTTGTTGGCGAGGGAACTTAGCTTGAGTCCCAGTTCAACTGTTATTGAACTTTGTTAATTTTGATGGCAAAGGCGCATAGCCTGAGTCTTGGTTCAACCGTAGTTGAACTTATTGGCGAAGGCGCATAGCCTGAGTCTTGGTTCAACCGTAGTTGAACTTGTTGGCGAGGGCGCTTAGCCTGAGTCCCAGTTCAACTGTTGTTGAACTTTGTTAATTTTGATGGCGAAGGCGCATAGCCTGAGTCTTGGTTCAACCATAATTGAACTTATTGGCGAAGGCGCATGGCCTGAGTCTTGGTTCAACCGTAGTTGAACTTATTGGTGAAGGCGCATAGCCTGAGTCTTGGTTCAACTGTAGTTGAACTTGTTGGCGAGGGCACTTAGCCTGAGTCCCAGTTCAACTGTTGTTGAAATTTGTTAATTTTGATGGTGAAGGCGCATAGCCTGAGTCTTGGTTCAACCGTAGTTGAACTTATTGGTGAAGGCGCATAGCCTGAGTCTTGATTCAACCGTAGTTGAACTTGTTGGCGAGAGCACTTAGCCTGAGTACCAGTGCAACTGTTGTTGAACTTTGTTAATTTTGATGGCGAAGGCGCATATCCTGAGTCTTGGTTCAACCTAGTTGAACTTGTTGGCGAGGGAACTTAGCCTGAGTCCCAGTTCAACTGTAGTTGAACTTATTGGCGAAGGCGCATAGCCTGAGTCTTGGTTCGACCGTAGTTGAACTTATTGGCGAAGGCGCATAGCCTGAGTCTTGGTTTAACCGTAGTTGAACTTGTTGGCGAGGGCACTTAGCCTGAGTCCCAGTTCAACTGTTGTTGAACTTTGTTAATTTTGATGGCGAAGGCGCATAGCCTGAGTCTTGGTTCATTCGTAGTTGAACTTTTTGGCGAAGGCGCATAGACTGAGTCCCACATTGTGGGTATTGAGTGTTGAGGCTCGGTTTTGATTCGAGAACTTGAGCAGCTTTTACGTTGTCTTCCTGATCATGGTATGGAGGTTGTCTTGAGGCGAATCTCGGCTTGAGATATCTCTGTGCTGGTTCCCGGCCGGAGCCCGTATCAGGGATGCGGGAGATGCCTTACAGAGATCCTCCCTTAGGAGGGTTCTTCTTCTTGTTTGCACTGTCTGAGATCAGAGGGAGTGAGGACTTGGATCTTGATTTGAGATCTTCGAGTTCCCCTTGTTCGATATGCCTCTTTGGCTTGATTGAGCTGGGTTGTTTTTTCCCTTTTTCCGGCGTTTCTTTCCTTTTGGTCCAGGGAAGAACTACGCGATTTTGCTAGGAAATCCCCACAGACGGCGCCAAATTGTTTGCTCAAAATTTTTCATATACTTTATGAGTATAAAACAATATAAATAAATCGCGGGACAATCATAGCAAACTGTAATAATCCATTGAAACAAATGAAGGAGACGAAAATAAATATTCAGAATTAGGAGGAGAAACTTTAAAAGTTTTTATTGATAATATTGGCTTGGTCTGCATCTCCATGAAGAGGTTCAGAGCCTTACAATGGTGTTTCCCTTTCCCATCATGTGAGTATCTTTATGTCTCTTCTCTCTCTCTGATGAATAGTGGCGAAGAAGAAGGGGGTTATAGGGTTTCCTCTCTTAGTATTTATAGCTGTGAGCTTCGTGAGCTGGCAATAAGTGGTCGTGACCACGGTGGGATTGCCCCTTCATGATGGCGGGTGGGTCGTGGCCTTGTTGATCGAATCAGATAAGGTTTAAGTACAGTTAATTTTGAGTGGTCGTACCACTTATTAATCGTGAATTAACTTAAGACGGGATTAACTTCGTTAATTATCGTAGAGTCGGATTCTGACCCATACAATCTTCTTCCTCCTATATGTTGGGTTTCTTTCTTAGAATTTTCTGCTTGTTCTGTCCCACAGTTTAATAACTGTAAGCTATGTTGCGCGGACTCTCCAAAATTCTGCCGCACCCGTGTCAGATCCTCCAAAAATACACTAATTTTAAAGGATCTGACACGCATCCAACAACATCTTTGGAGAGTCCGAGCAACATAGATTGTAAGAGCTTGTTGAATCCTGGGGAATATGTCTAATTTTGTTCATTATTGTACGGGTGAAATATCCTTAAGGACCGTGTCCTTGACACGCCTCAAGATAACTCCTATTCTCCATAAACAATTTTTACAGCAATCTTAAGGATATTTCCATACTGTTATTATGGAGAATACCAATTACAATATTTTTGTTGAACAAACTATTCTAGTTATTGTTCTAGTTCCACTCGGCGGTGTATATGTGTTCATCCATCTTTTCTTCGGAGAAGGTAAATATTGCAATTGTTCGGCTTAGCATGTTCATCGTATCAATGATATGGAATAAATCATCATATGTTCGATGTTGGTAATTTGGTATGTCTTCTCCCAATCATCTATAGTTGTTGATGAAATGCTATTCATTCTTTTTGTTCTCTTTTACCTATATGAGATTTAGTTTTATATTGTTAACCACTCACCTATTTTAAAATTATATATAATTTTATGTTGATTGAATCTTGGTTGTTGTGACGATCCGACCCGTCGTCTCAGGAGTTACCATCTCATTTCCCCCATTTTATGCCTCTTCATGTTTCATTATCGGTATTTTGTGTGTTAGAGTTGATTTGGATTGGTTTTGATAAGAAATGAGACACTTAGTCTCTTTAACGAAGGCTTAAGTTGGAAAAGTCAACCGGATGTTGGCTATTGTGTTAGAGGGCTCGGATTTGAATTTCGATAATTTGGTTAGCTTCGGGGGGTAATTTATGACTTAAGAGTGTGATCGGAATTTATTTTGGAGGTCCGGTGTAGAATTAGGCTTGAAATGGCGAATTTAGTATTGTGGAGAATTCCGGTTGATAGGTGAGATTTTGATCCAAGGGTCGGAATAGAATTCCGAGAGTTGTTGTAGCTTCGATATGCGATTTGTAATGTGTGTGCAAAATTTCAGGTCATTCGGACGTCGTTTGGCTGGGTTTTTGAACATATGCGTGTTTCGGAAGTTTTTGGAAAAACTTATGCTTGGATTCGATGAGAAGCGATGATTTTAGTGTTGTTGGATGTGTTTGTACGATTGGAACAAGTTTGTATGATGTCATAGGACATGTTGGTGCTTTTGGTTGAGGTCCGGGGGGCCTCGGGATGATTTCGGGTGGTCAATCGGACCAATCTTGGCCTTAAAAGATTGCAGGTTTTTAGTTATTTTTGTTGCAGAAGAATTATTCTTTGTGTTCGCATTGGTGAGACGCGAACGCGTAGAAGGAATTTGAGGGCAAGGATTTTTGGCCTTCACGTTCGCATCTGAGGCTTCGCGATCGCGTAAGGAAAACAGACCATGCATCGCGTTTGCGTGAAGGGGGGATGCGTTCGCGTATAAGGAGTTGGGTTCCAGGGCTGTTGCCCTTCGCGTTCGCGTGGTGATGTCCGCGTTCGCATAAGATTGAGTTCCAGACCTTTGCGTTCGCGTGGATTCAACCGCGTTCGCGAAGGGTATTTTTGGTAGAGGCGAGATTTGTTCATCGCAAACGCGGGAGGACCCTCACGTTCGCATAGAGGAAAAATAGGCCTGGCGGAAGGGTTTTTATGGAACATTTCATCCGCGAGTCCAAGTTAATTTCCTCCATTATTGAGCATCTTGAGAGCTTTTTGGGAGCAATTGAAGAGGGTTTCGAGGAGGATTGATTGGAGGTGAGTCCTATGGCCTAGAAATATCATTTTATTGAAGAATCAATCGGTAATTCATGGAAATTTGAGTAAAATTGAAAGAACTAGGGCTTGACTTTTGAAATGAAAATTTGGGATTTGAGGGGGCATTTGAGCTCCGATTTTGGTAAATTTGATACGTATGAACTCGTGGCGAGACGAGGAATCCGGTGATGTGAATTTTATAATTTTTTAAGAAGTGGGCCCGGGGCTCGAATTTTGCTAGTTTCGAGATTTTTGCTATTTCTCGATTGTTTTCGATTGAGTATTGTTCCCTTAGAATATTGTGATGCATTCGCTCTGATTTTGGATAGAGTCGACGCGCGTGGAGGCTGGTTCAAGGAGAAAAGGCATCGCGAGCTAGAGATTTCACCGGTTCGAGGTGAGTAATGATTGTAAATGATAGTCTGAGGGTTTGAAACCCTGGATTTGCACATCATAGTATTGTATTGAGGTGACTTGCACGCCGGATATGAGCGTGGGGTAGAGCAACGTTGGGGATTGTGACTTGGTCTGTCCTGGTTGTTGATTTTTACCGCGTATTTGACTGAAACTACTTGTTATCATCATAATTTGGGCTGATTGCGATGTTTGGGTTTCATGCCAACTAGAGGTGTTAATCGGGCCGGGCTGACCCGCTAATAGCCCGGTTCAACCCGGGTCAGCCCGGTCCAACCCGTTACTGTAGCAAAAAACGCGGGTTGGGACGGGTTGGGCAGGGGGCGGGCTACAAATGTTAATTTGTTTTTAAACGGGTGGTCGAACCCGCTACAACCCGTTAAGCCCTTAACGGGTTCTTAATGGGCTACAGCCCGGTTCAGCCCGTTAACCTATAATATATATATTTTTTTTTAATTAAAATCTGATCGTTGCCAACGTTCACATAACTTAATTTTTTTAAAAAAAAACTTATATATAGCCCGACCCGCCCGAGCCCGTTAAGCCTGAACCCGTACGGGCCCTATAGAACCCAAAAAATCCCAGCCCGCCACCAACCCGTTAACCCCATCCCGATAACAACCCGCCCCGAACCTGTACGGGCTGACGTTTTTTTGTCCAGCCCGCCCGATTAACACCTTTAGTGCCAACTATGTGAATCCTTCAGGGATTGATATCACTGTTTTCGCATTATTTTGCATACTATTTGATCCCAGTCCAGGGTTTTAATACTAATTTGCAAACTCAGCCATTTTTCTAAGATTTGAAAACTTAAATAACATTTTATTGACGTTTTGAGCTGAGAACTGTTATTTTAATATTGTCCAAGTGGCTTATGTGCATTTCTGGACTGAGCATGGATTTGGCTGCACGCTGCAGCAGTATTATAGTGAATTCTGGATATATGGTTGGCTCGGGCTGTGCGCCGCAGCGGTACTGTATTGATATTGAGACCGAGGGCCTGGTTGATGCCACGAGATGGCTTGATTATTGCGTTTGGGCTGTAGGAGCTCCTCCGGAGTCTTTACACACCCTCAGTGAGCGCCGACAACGATAAATAAATATGGATGGCTCGGGCTGCACGCCGCAGTGGGTACTGGAATGTACCATCATATGCATTGCATTGCATTGCATTGCATTCATGAATTTGTTCATTATTTGTTGTTTGTAATATTTTTTGAAATATCTATCTGCTGTTATGGTATTATCGGATCACTCCTGAAGAGGATAACTATCAGACAGTGGTAACAATGACACTGTATTATGCGTTTGGTCAGGTAACAACGACTGACCAGGAATAACACCGTGCAGTCAGGTAACAATGGTTGACCATGAACGAGAATAAGGCCCGAGGGGCGAGGTTCTGTGTATAGCGGCACTAATTGATTGAAATATTTTTGCAACTGTTGAAAAGATCATTTTCAAAAGAGGTTTAAACTGAGCCAAGATATTTTCCAAAGATTTCACAGTTTCACTAATTTCTAAAGGAGTTCTACACTGTTTCTATACAGCATGATGATCTGTTAAACGTTTTTTCTTGCTGCTCAGTTATTATTTACTTTTTTTACTCACTGAGTTGGAGTACTCACTTTACTCCCTGCACCTCGCGTGCAAATGCAGGTACTGGTTTATCCGGTAGCGGGTTTGAGCTGGTTGAGGATTTTGCTATTGTAGCTGAGCAAGGTGACCGTCAGCGTTCGCAGCACCGGACTTTGTCTTTTGATTCCAAATTTTATTTTGTATATTATTGGCCCTGTAGTTGTGCCCAGACTTCTTTAGATGCTCGTGACTTGTGACACCCCCGTCGGGCTGTGTCAGGTTGTAAATACCGATTATTATTGTTATTAAGTTGCATTTTATCTAATCATTTATGTTTAATAATTTTGGAAGAGGCGTTGTTGTTCTGTTGGTTGGCCTTATCTTCACGAGAAACGTCATCACGACCGGGTTGCGAGTTGGGTCGTGACAGTTGTATAGTATATGCATGGTGCAATTTGTTTGCATTTTATCAAAGTGAATTCATCTATATCGCAATTAATTAAAAATTTATTTCCGATAATAGCTTGTGGTATGTCTAGGTATATTCTTCTGAATCTAAAAATGTAGCTAAATAGAAGAATAATCTTCGGGGTGAAACTATATTATTAGCTTGTTATTTATAAAATGGAATTCCTTATGGGTTGTGAAAGGATTATCTCCTTAACCTAAATCTTTCGAAAATGTAAGGGACCATGGTGTCCAGAGTTATATGCATGATCTCTAGAAAGCAAAAGGTAGTAAAAAAATTTACTAAAATTATTATGAGACCTTACAAAATTAAAAAAATTTGTATTGAAAAATTAATAAGATGTTGTATTTCTGGCTCTGAAAAGTAATTTTGTTTCGGGTCTCTTAGTCATTGGGTGAAACAATTCTTGAATTATAACCTTTTTCCTACTAATTTGAGATAATTCTATAGAAGTTATAGTTGCTTCTACATTTAGAAAAATTTATTTCGGTATTTAAATATGGAAGATACCAAAAGAAAATAAATTTTAATGTGTTGAAAAATAATTAAAAATGCATTTGCATAGAAGTCAAGATTCTTTTCATTTGAAATTATTTTATACCTTACTTGAGAAATACTAGGAATTAGTATTTTGTACATGAATTTTTCACTGTATTAAAAGGATACAATGATGATATTTAATCTCTGATTCAGATATGGAAAAAAACTCAGTGTTGTGGTATTGGAATTGCCTGGCATTAAGGCTGATTAAGCAACCTCTTGACGAGTATTGCGCTAGGAATTAAACCAATCATATTGTGTCGATGAATTGTGATTGCCAAGGCATAATAGCTATTGTAAGAAAATAAATCTTTCAATGGGAAGAATAAACACATTCTTTTGAGATATAATGTGATAAAGTAATTGCTTAGAAATACAAATTTTTCCATACATATTATGTGTAATCAAAAGCGGATTTGTCCAATCCTTTGACTTATAAGTGAAACATCAAAGGGTTTAGTAGGCAAGATTACCTTAAAACATACACTTGTGAGTTAGAAATTAAAGGTTGAGTGAAGGATCAATTAGAGGTGCGCGCAACCTATCTCGAATACTCCAAATTTAAAAAATTATGACTTCTAGCCCTTCTAACTTTGCATGGATTGCTTAATGTGCTAGAATGTTGGTCATTCACGGAGTAAACTTCATCGGTGGTTATTCAATTTTGAATTATAACACAAATATTACTTTTCTAATTTTTGTTACATAAAAGTCATTCAACTTTGAGTTTGTAACACAAAATCATTTTTTTATTTTTTTGTAAAACAAAAATCATCCAACTTTGGCCAAGTTAACTAAAAAGTAAATATCACCTGAATTTTATATTTTATGTGGAGAATATGACATGACACTTCAAAATAGCTATTTAGCTTAATAAAACATATCAAATGTAATATATTAATTTTAGAGACTTCTCCCATGTTTCTTTTCGTAATGCTACTCTCCCTCGTGGTTTATAAAATTACGTTTATCTCCAATTTAATTTCTTTGTAACGAATCGAAGCCATGGGGAACATATTGAGCTCTAGATTTTGTGTTTGTCATTGAATTATTTGATGCCCTAACAATGACTCTTCTGCTAATTCAAAAAGATACTTTTGTACAATTTATTAAACAAACGAGTATAAATTAATAAGGGCAATATAGTTTTTTTTTTTTTTTTTTTTACATTGATGATAATGAGTTGACAAAATTATACAAAGTAATCAAAATAAAAAAAAAGTAAATATAATATTCGTAAACCAGAACTGAGATTAACGAAACTTGGAAAGAGGTTTCTCAAAGTATCCCAAATAGGCAAATATAATGAACTTATTTAGAGTTATGTCATATTTCCAGTATAAAATATAAAATTCGGTGATATTTATTTTTTGGTTACCTTGACAAAGTTGAATGATTTTTATGTGATCTATTACTTTGTGTTATAAACTAAAGTTAAATAATTCTTATGTAAAAAAAATAGAAAAATGACTTCTGTGCTCAAAGTTGAATGACCCCGGTAAAATTTACCCTCATTCACAAGAGTAAAAGTTCATAAACATTGAATCCGTATTGCAAGAGAAAAATTTAAAAATAACCACATTTATAACTGATCGTTCAAAAATAGTCCAATTTCAAAAGTAATCAAAATTTAATCACTTTTTATGTAAAGATAAATCTGAGCGAAAATACTATTCAAAACTCGGAAAATACTCCAGTATATTATGTTGTAGTTCTAATATAAGTATACTTGAACTCCAGCATATTATACTGGAGTTCCAGGATAGTATGCTGGAACTCCAGCATAATATGATAGAGTTCCAGCATAACTACATTAGAACTCCAGCAGCAAGTATATTGGTCCTGTATAATATACTGGAGTTTGGAACACCAGTGCTCCAGTATCCAGTTTATTATACTGGAGCCAGCAAAGTATACCAGTCCAGCATAATATGCTGGAGTTCATACACAAGTGCACCGAACTCCAGTATAATATGCTGGACCGGTCTCTATTGCAGCAAAACGGTAGCTATTTTTCATTGACTTGGTAAACGCCGACTATTTTTGATTGACCAATCAAAAAACTGGCTATACCGTGCTATTTTTACGTATTGCAATTGGTTAGCTTCATAAATAAAATAACCATTATTACCAATTGGAATTACAGAAAACTAAGGAAGAATACCCATCCATTATTTCTATTTTGACCTAAGATTTATGTCAAACAGAGAATAAATACATGGCGCTGATTTTCCTTTAGGTGGTCACTGACCATTGACTCTGTAAAAATGACATTCAATCGTTTCCAAAATAAATAGATAAAGCAAAAGAAATGAGAATGAAAATCTTATATCATATCTGCCATCCTTCAAGGATTTGAATGCACCTATGCAGTTTTCTCCAAAAGTTCTTGCCGTGGCTTTGTAAGAATATGGTTTCTTTGCTATCTAATTACAAGTTTGGTCATAGAAAATAAGTTCCCCATCGTTTCTATATGTAAGCAAATAAGTGCTACCTGAGACAAGGTTGATAACTTATACCTGAGTCACAAAATAGTTACTAGTAATCATATATCACAGTTTGAAAAGATCAGGAACTACTAAAGAACATTTTTCAGTTTCCCTGAATAGCTTTTTATTTTTTTTTATTTTTTTTGTAACTTGAAATAAGAACTGCTAATAAAAGAACTTGCAGTTTTTCTTCACTGAACAGAGAAGAAAAGATAGAGAGCAAATAGCAAATTTGGGAAAAAGCATATTTGATAGTTGGGCTTGTATCAAGGAAGAGATGGTATTATTGTTAATCTATAACATCTGACCTTCAAATGATGAAAATCCCTTTCTTATAATTGTTAATAAACTGTATTTGTAAAATAATTTTGGAAAATATAAATTAACATAAACAGAAATGAAAAATAGAAACAAAATTTTAATCCGAGCCCACTGAATTCACAGTGTTTCCTTATCCCCTTCTATTACCCAAGGTTGTAGATTATTTCCTCCCAGAATAGAACAAATTACACACTGGTTTAGTGGTACTTCAAACTCCAGTATTTCAGCGCACATAAAGTATTGTAGCAAATCACACTTACTGTTGCTTTGTTTGATGTTAAAAGTATGCAGAAAGAGGAGAAGCTCAGAAAATCGTATGGAAATTCTGAGCAGAATAAACTTGTATTTATAGCCAAAGTTGGGCTGAAATCTGAAGTGGTGCAACTCTTCAGAATGGTTGTTTATGCAAAACGGTTATAGCATAAATGCCATAACATAAATGGTATTTACTCAACAATAAAGAAGGAAAATTGAAAGGTAGTTAATTTTCTGTTACCAAAATAGAAAACTGAAAATTGGATAGCTGAATTTAGGGCTGCTTATCGGGCGGATTGGGCGGTTATTTACTCTTAACGGGTTGGCTTAACGGTTATCGGCTTTTAAATGTATTAATCCGTTGGCCACCCGATAAGATATCGGGCGGATTGGTATCGATTTAGCTCTTATCAGGCGGTTATCGGGCGGTTTATCAGCCTAGCATACATATTCACAAATCGAAATTATCCTCAACTAGGTACTGCTGTACTGAAATCATTCAAATCTCAAATGTTTATCCAGCAATTTTCATCTTTTGGTTCACTTCAAAGCAACTTACTTCAAAATAATAGTTCCTTCTAGCTAATTGTACCAACAGTATATTTCTGGAATTTGTGGCAATGGGATATGTAATTTAGACAGAAGCAAAACGAATGCTTCTTGAACATGTTTGCCAGGGACGTCTAAGGTGGGAAATGATGTCTCATGTTAAGGAAATTCTGGGAAATGTGGACCTCGGCATGAAAACTTGATGTCTCAGTTCAAGATTTCTACTGTTCAGAAAACAAATTATTATTTCTCGGAATCATTTGTCATAGAAAATTATAGTAATAAAGGGACTGTGTCCAAATGTGGTGATGCTTGCTTATCAAACTGTGATTGTGTTGCTTCTGTTTACGGCCTTAGTGAGGAGAAGGTTTACTGTTGGTTACTCAGGAGAATGGAATTTGATGGATTTAATGATCCTGTTTCAACTTTATTTGTGAAGGTTGAGGCTAATGCCTCGGCGTCTGGAGCAAGCGGTACGCACGAGAAGGTTTTGTGAAGTTTACGCAGGAGAAGGTTTTGGTACTTCCTATAGTCATGAGCATGGCAGTTCTTATTGGCCTGCTCGGTTATTTGTTATATATTAATATATTCCAGCACACTAAAATTTTCCAACTTAGAGAATAGACTATAGAGTATAGACTATAGAGACAAAGACAAGTTTGTTTTTTATTATTCAAGTTCAAGGGTTTTTGTTTTTTATATTTCATATATATGAATAAAAATAAATTATATATATATTATCATTTATATTTTTAACGGGTTAACGGATTATCCGTTAAGAAAATTGTATAATCCGCCCCCAAACCGATAAGTCATTAATAAAAAAATTTCAATCCGTTAAGCCATTACCAGTAAGCCATTAAGCTTCGGTTCGGTTTTCGGTTTCGGATCAATTTTGAACACCCCTAGCTGAATTGAATTTAATATTAATATTTTGCTATTAAACTAAATATTTAATAACATTTCTACTAATACTTACTATTAACAAATAAATTTGGTCCGAAGCCGAAGCCGAGCGAGCGGCGGGAAGCTTGCCTTCTTCTCAACTCTTTATGAGCTAGAAGACAATTGCTTATATACCCATCAAAAACCTTTTCCTCTTCCCATATGGGAGAATCAAGGAGGGAAACTCAAATATTACTCAAATATTTTATTTTTCCCTCCATTTTCCATTCACCCCATTTTAAGCATTAATAGCTTAAAAAACCCAACAATAATGTGACATTGTAATTCGAAAGTAATTTCAAAAAGAATTAGCTGGTAACAGTACTGCTCAAAATTTCCTTCGACGTTTTTCAAGTTTTCTCCAAAATAAAAACATAGAAACTTGATACTTAACGGATTCCAGCACTCTCCAAAACATAAGCAAAGAAAAATAGTTATTGCATTCTTACCAGCACCCAAGATTTTCATTCTCTGTTTCTTTCTTTTTATTTAAACCATTTATAATTCTCTTTCATAGGTAATGAATTAATCAGCGATGTTCTAAAAATGAAGGGATTCTCTTGTAATTCCGGAAAAACCACATAAGGTAGCCAGTTTACTAGTTACTAGTATTAAAATACTACTCCTTGTAATTATTGTTGATCTACTCAAACATTAGGCAAATCACTTTAATAAACACGAGTTAGTTCTGTAAAAGTCCTACTCACATTCAGGTTCCTCTCATGAACGTCAAAATTCTCACAAATCACTTTCTTGCTGTCTCCCATGCTATTTCTCCCTTCACTCAAGCCATTTGCTTCTTCAGGAATGTCATATTTTATGCTGCTTTTTCTAACAAATTTTGCATAACTAAACAAGCAAAATCCACATGCAAAAACCAACATTCTTCTTTCCTTGTAATAGAATCATCAATGAAGTGTCTTCTTAACTAAAAATGTGACGTGTTTTTATGTGAGGATAAAGGAGAATAAAAGGGGGCTTTGCAAGTTGGTTTCTGGAGCATTTCTTGAACAAGGAGTGCCGTTCTCGTGTGTGCTGCTTCTAGTATTTCTTTGTCCATCGTACAAGTGACATAATAGTATAAATAAGCATGTATCGCAAATAGACTCCAACCAAAACCAGTCGTCCCTAACAGCTTTTGATCTGAAGGTTTGGAGTCTGTTCTCTAAAGTAAGTAATTGCCATATAGAGAAAATTTTAGTGTTCTTCCAAAACTAGTTTTCCTTCATTCCATTCACCTATTTTGATCAAACGATGATATGCTTCCCCTCTTTGGAGCTGGTTATTTTCTTAAAGTGTATCGAGTACCCTATGAAACATCCAAAGACTCTCGCTTTCCTTGACTCAAATATCATGAGACAGATTGGAATCCAATCTTATTGTTGTTTTTCATTTACAATTCCATCTTTTTTTAACCATAGAAATCACTATTTGATCATCTCTATCTTCTATAACTTCTTTTTAATTTTCTGTAATGCTGTGTATAAACTTATGTCATGCATATATAGATAAGAGAAGCAGTTTACTATTTCATCATCTGCTCTTTTCTACATACTATGTTAGGCTATGTTTTCCAAATATATCATGCAAACACCTTCATAATTCTTGATGGTTCTTCCGTTTCAGGCCAACTCAAGCATTTGATTTATGGAGAAACAGAATTTAGACCTGTACTGGCAGAATATTCAGATTATGAGGGAGAATGACAGGCTAAGGAAGACTGCTCAACGGCTCAGACAGGAGAACCAGGCTTTGTATACTGAGCTAAAACAGAAACTAGCAGCAGCAAGAATTAATCAAATACCTGAACTTGAACTTACCCTTGGCCCCAGTCCTGCTGCAGACCAAATGAAAGCAAAGAAACCTCAGCCACCTCCATGCAGCTGAAGCAATGCTTTTTCCTGGTCTCGGTCCAAGCTCAAGGTTGTTCGAAGTTTAAGTATGAGTGTTGCTTGTGTTGTCACAATTCAGAGACTTCTGTTGTTTGAAACAAACAATTTCGTAGGAATAAGCACTGAGAAATACAGTATCAACATATCTATATTACTTTATGAAAATCGATTTGCAGTTCTGTTGTGATACTTTAATGTTGCCTGGTCAGTTTCTTCATCCGGTTTTAACTTTGCTAAGTTTTATAAAAGTCATAATTTATAGCTGTTTGTAATCTGAAATGATCTTTCATCATCTAATATGCACTTGTGTCATGGTATGAAAATAATAGAAATAGGAAGAATTACCGACAGAAGCTGTCGCGAAGAAGGATATAAGCCAAAATTAAGATGAGTAGTTTGAGACCAGGCATTGGAAATTCATCACATATAGATAGCATGAAACAGACAATATTTATCAATACTATGTAAAGTTGCAATGCGAAGAATGAGAGAATGAAAATAGAAACAAAAGAAAGAAAAGGAAAAAGACGGACAGCAGTAATGTTAGGGAAACGCCCTAGAATACTAATGTCATGGCCACACCTCAGTTCTGTATGTTTACCTATTGCCTTTAGTTTATGAATTAGTTCATTCCCATATTTCTTTTCTTCATATTAGTTAATGATGAAGCAACACTTAGAGTTTCATGCGTTCGTTTTTACTTGGAAATGAACTAGTAAAATAAATAAACAATGACATACATGTATTATTTTCTGACCCCTAATTACTTCATAGTTTTTAATGATCAATTATCCCCTTTCTATTAAGATTTCTCTGGAGAAAACATAAATTAAGTACTTTGATATAGACATAGGAATACAAGCATAATGAGTTCTTTCAAAAGCCACTTGGCAATACCATTTAAAATCAATAGTGAACTAACCAACATAAGGTACATTTTTCTAACGGCATATGAAACTACAGGGTAGCTCAGATTATTTTTAAAGTTAGATATGACCCTTTAATTAAGACAATCTAGTGAGAGGGCAGTGTAGTTTAACACTTTTGTGCATCCAAAAGCTGTGGAATCCAATGCAACCTCACTGGAAGATTACAGGAACAAGGAGATTTAGAAATGAAAAACCACTTTAAGTTCACAGTTATTACTCCAAACGCATGAATGAAACATATTGCTAATACTACAAGAACTTCATCCTTTAGCATACTCCAATACTAGTCATTGAAACTAACATATACAACAAGAAGCTTTCTGGATAGATACATAGCTTATTTATAGAATCTATTAAAGAGCATACCTACTTTTGCACAAAAATAAGAGAGATTTTTTACAAAGTAGGAAAAGAACTCTTTGTTTATATATCGAAGACAAGATATATTTACAGAAAAAAAAGATACTAAGAAAAAGAGCAACAGTTCACACTGAATGCTGATTTAGCAAAGACCGTGGGAGTTCTCAGGGCACAAAATGTTGATACAACAGTAGTGAATATCATATGCACTTATGCACAACCCCAAGGCAGCCAGGTGAGATATCAGAAGCTTTTAAGTAGGTACTATCTATTTCGCTGATTAGAAAATGCAGAGAACACCGGGCAAGATGTGAAGGTGAAGTTTCACCGAATATTACAATAAGATTAAGTGCAGGCACTATATTATAGACCTTTCAATAAAGGCATACAGGGTGTATAGATCAAGAAAAGAATGATACTGGACAAACAATGTAATATCAATCTTGAAAAGAATGATAATGGACAAATGATATTTCTCCTCTCTGTTGTTGTATATATTCAATGATGTACTAGTAGATATTTCTTCAGTTAGCAGATTTCTACTTACAAATATTTTCCTCCAGGAGTCAAATATCAGCAATAAGAATGTGTCTAAGCTCTAAAGATATTTCCTTTTTGATAAGTAATGTGTCTAAACTTTAATTTGTCAACATTTTATCTCGTGCAAATAACGAAAACAGAAAGAAAGCTCTGCATTTCGACTGCACCCACTAGCTAAAGAGCCTGTATGTTTGAAGATCAACTTGACTTCATTTATACAAGGCTATTAGAGTATTAGTAAGCATAAGAACAAGATGCCTATTACTCCAAAAAAGTAAATAAATTTCGTTTTACAGCTATATTGACATATAGAATCTGCACAATTAACCATAACATAAGATAGTAGAAAGGATTCAAAAAATGCGAGAGATGTGAATAGTACGGCAGACAGACTGTTGAGATGATATGGAGCAAAAAATGCTATTTGTAACTTTACAAGCAATTAATGCGGATAGATAAGCTACAGGCTAATTTTCCTCATCAATTAGCACTGTAAAATATAGGCTAGTTGTACGAAAGACCTATTCAGAAAGAAGTTCGGAAACAGGGTGATGTATCCAGCAAATAAAATATTTCAGAATTTGCTCAGCAGCTCCTGCAGCACCACTTTCAGTAAGGAAAGCAATTGAAAGAAGTATCCAGCGACAAACCTTTTATGTTGCTAACGAACACATCCAAACACTAATATAAGCAGGAATACGGGTTACTTCAGATTACGCTTTTTGCACCAGGTAGCAGTTGAAATACTTTACTGTCACTATTAGTGTCATTTATAGCTTGTGACGCCTCTTGTGAAGATCTTTTGTCGTCAAGCAGCTCATAAAGAATAAAGTAAATAAGGATCCAAGAGAGTGTTTCCATGTCCATATTCTCGTGCACGTGAAAGGAGGAACAGAAAGTGATTCCAATGGACCATTCACGCGCATCAAAAGCAAAATGCCCAGCTCAGCCACTGAATGCTTTGCTTAGATAGGTGATACACTATCTAATGCGGACGACGATATAAGACAGGCCTTGTTTCACGCAAAATGTCTAGAACCAAAAAAATCAAAATCCTTAAGAAACATCTATGCTTAGAGGAATGCATTTTGTATAAAGAGGCATTTTATAGACAAGCGTAATGTTAGTCAAATATCTCATGAATATTCCCCAAAAAGCAAGTGCATCTATATTATTCTTTTTAAATAATGACAAAATCATTTGAATGTAAAGCACAAGATATTGCAAGAAACATGACAAATGAAGATTTAGCATATAAAATTGAACGAGGATGGCTGAAATGGAGAAGTACTTACAATCGTGCTGCACAATAGGAAGATGGCCTTCCTCGAATCAGTTTATATCTCCATAGCACCACGCTCTACCTAAAGACATTTTCAATGTGTCATATACTCCTTATCCACCGGATCCTCAAGGAAAACTTTTGGCCCCATTATGACCATTAGATTGTAATTCACCTGCACTTAAAATCTTTTTTTTTTCCTGTAATAAGTAGGATTTAAATTCATGAATTTTCAATCAGTAAGCCAAAATCTAGATATTCCAACCGAACCTTAAGATACATGAACTTAAAAGGGCAGAATAGTGAATGCTAATGAGAGTCAAAACCTTCTTAAAGAGAGTCAAGTTCTTCAGATGGCAAGTACACGATCATTGCTGGGCAATATGAATTCATAACTATGCCCCTCATGACTAATATTTGTTACCTCCGCCTAATTTAAGATGTAGGAATCACCGCTCAACAAATATCACTGTATTTAATGCGAAGTTCTTTTTGTACTTTCAATATTCTACTACCGAAGTGATATACACCTTCTTCAATATTTTGTTTTATTATCAAACAGTTCTTCCTTTGACTACAAATTTGTTCATATTCTTTAATAGTATTGGGACTTATAGTACTATTTATGTAGTTTCTAAATATGTTTTAATTCAATAAATTAAAGAATCCATGTCTAATTAAACTGGATACTCTCGCACTAGCATTTCGAATTTCCTCATTCTTTTTGAAATGGATTATTTGAAAGGACTAAAATGCTTTGAAATGTAACTTCATTTCAACTTTTAGTAACTCCCTTCATTCCAATTTCTATGAAAGTTTTTCCATTTCAGGATGTGCCAAAACGTCTAGCGTGATTCCATTTCTATACAACTTTCAAGCTTTCGAATATATTAGACTATTCATCTTTTCAACTTTGATACGATGTTTTCTCCACTAAACTATCTTTTCAACCATTACTTCCATATTTTTCTTCCACAATCACTAATACAATATAAAAGTTAAGTAGTTCCTTAACTATGTAGAGCACTAAAAAACAGTCCGCTGCACTAAGGTCCCGCTACGCAGGGGTCGGGGCCGAACCACACGGATCTATCGTACGCACAGCCTTACCCTATATTGGAAAGGAAGGAGTAGGATTTGTGACATACTCCAAATGACGAATGCCGCAAAAGGTTTCAGGTAACTATGCATCGCTTAATTACATACCTCCATAATACAAACTGAAAACCAACTCAAAAGTAGAAACATTACCGTAAGATTGTCAGCAAGAAGCAAACCGGTGGAGTAACGGAGACAAACGGCGGTGGGTACGAACGACTGAGCGGTAAATCAATAACAACACGGCAGCACTTCGACGTCGTTGGTTTCTCTAGAACATCTCTACTCTATAGTGATTTCACTTTTTTACAGGAGTTTGATTCATTTATTGAAAGGGCAATATGAAGTTTTGGAAAGAAGAAACAGGTTTTGGGGTGTGTTTGGTGAAAAATATTTTTCTCGAAAACGTTCATTTTGTCACTTATTTTTTTATATTTGATATTTGATTGGTGAGTGAAAAAACTTTTTTTTCAAAAAACAAAATTTAGTATTTGATTAGCAAATAAAAAGTATTATTTAAAAAATATATGATCTAGACAAATGTTACGTGGCAAAATGGGAGGG
>MU695295.1:61463-73264 GCA_026770625.1 Nicotiana glauca | reverse complement strand
GGTGAGTAGGGGGTTTGGGTGGGAGTGGGGGTGGGGGTGGGTGGTTGGGGTGAGGATGGATGATTTGCGTGGTGGGTAGGGGTGCGGTGGGTAATAGGGTGTAAAAATTGAAAAAGAGTTGAATTTTTTTTTCTCCAATCGAAGGAAAATGAGTTCATAAAAATATTTTTTTTTTTAGCTTGATCGGAATCGATTATATGATTGAATAGCAAAAGTGCTACTTAGTGATTTTTTAAAATATTTAAGTTAACCAAACATGAAAATATTGAAAATTATTTTTCAAAAAACGTTTTCTTTCGTACCAAACACACTCTTGATTCTAACTAAAATTCTTTAAGGTAAAATACGTAAGTTCTCCGTAAACTTGTCCAAAAAACTCGGTTATATACTTAAATTTTATGGGCATTTATGTACCCCTAACACTTTTGGAGTAAATTATTTTTTCCTTAATAGTTGATGTGAAAATAAAAACAAAATAAGTAATTTATAAGCGCATAAATCTATTTCTATCCCTATATTATAAATGGGAATAAAAAATTTATGGGCATTTATGTACCCCTAACACATTTGGAGTAAATTATTTTTTCCTTAATAGTTGATGTGAAAATAAAAGGAAAATAAGTAATTTATAAGCGCATAAATCTATTTATATCCTTATATTATAAATGGGAATAACCAGGTAGCTCACGGTCAATATATCTGCCTGGCCATTCCAAGGTTAATTAAGTCATTAATTATACTTCTGATTTAACTATTTGCCCTCTGCAGTCTGTGTTAAATGGATAAAGATGTCAGGTTCTGCCTACTTTATCTAGCTTTTATAGAGATTTATTTTGGCCTCACTTTTATCTCCTTACTAGTATCTGTACCCGTATGATGCGCGGGAAATTATAAAATTAAAAAATAATAAGAAATATTACTTGAAATGGTAATGAAAAGTGATAAAAAATAATATGTTATTAGTTAATAAAAGTAACAACCTCTACTTCTTAAACTGTATTAGGAACAAAAAAAAATAGTCACAATCTTTAAGACTTTACAATATATGTAAATCATTGTCTCTGTTCAATTAGATTGAATTTATTATATAACATAAAATAAAATAATGAGCTTTACGAACAAAGCATTCTCGTGGAACTCCATCTTTCTCTGGAATATAAATCTAAGCAAATGCAAACTGAACTCACTTTTCATAGCAAATTCCACGAAATTGTTTGCTTTCTCTGGCTAGAAACTTTATCTGACAAATGAATTCATGCAATGTTCAAAGATCGAACATCAAAGATCAAACTTTGGATAAATTAGTATGATTTCTGTCTTCCACAACCAAAGTTGTCATTTATCGATGTATGACTTTACACTTTCTGAATTGTTAACTCGATGCTCAAAACTTAACAAAAATATTACAATAGTGATGAAGACAGAATTTGGCAAAGAAATACGGGCAATGTTACATTCACATATGTAATATCATGCCTAAACTAACTGAAAGGGTTATGTTTCTTTACATTCAGAGTCGTGCAAATTATAATTTTTAATTCATGTAGTTTAATCATTCCTAATACTTTATGAGTTTTAATGAGAATATTCCATGTTTAAAAATAACCACATCTGCTAAGAATAAAGGCTAAACTGATATGAAGAATTCTAGAAAAAAAAAATCTTCCTTTCACTATTTAAATCGAGGAAATAAACAAAAACTTAAGAAATTTTTTTTTGTGTTTTAAAGATTTTAAAGAAAGGAAAAGTTTTATATATTACGTTGATAAAAACAATGTGTGTGTGTGTGTGTGTGTGTGTGTGTGTATATATATATATATATATATATTGATAGTTTCTATTGCTTGAATTTTAAAAAAAAAACGTGTAATTCAGTTAGTTTTTAAAAGGAAGGGGAGTGGAGGAAGTGGGAGTAGTTGGTGGTTTTTATTGGTAGTTTCTATTGCTTGAATTTTAAAAAAAAACGTGTAATTCAGTTAGTTTTTAGAAGGAAGGGGAGTGGAGGAAGTGGGAGTAGTTGGTGGTTTTTATTGGTAGTTTCTATTGCTTGAATTTTGAAAAAAAAAACGTATCTTTCACATCTATTTTTAAATAAATTTGAATTGAATTTTGAAACTCCAAGAAAGTTGGAGGATTGTCCAAATTTTTTACATGTTTCAATTTAATGTTACGCCACTTGTCATCATAATAGTTCTTTGCTTTTGTTATTCTAGATAGATAGATTGCTTGAATTTTGAAAAAAAATGTGTCTTTCACATCTATTTTTAAATAAATTTGAATTGAATTTTAAAACTCCAAGAAAGTTGGAGGATTGTCCAAATTTTTTACATGTATCAATTTAATATTATCCCACTTATCATCATAATAGTTCTTTGTCTTTATTATTTTATATAGATAGATTACTTTATCTTTCTTCCTTAGTTTTTCGTAAATCTTACGTACTTTGAGCTCTCTTTGGTAAACTGCTCTACATCAATTCTGAAATTGTCATTATCATGGTGGGACCCATTTGAAATTTTGCATACAGCAAACACTCAAAGTTTCACATGGCCTTTTCAATAACAAAATTAGTTTTAAGTCATTAACTTCTCCTATATGAGTACCTTTATATAGCTAATTAAAAATCATTACATAATATAAAGCAAAAGAAATGAAAACTCATAAAAAACAAAATTCAAAAAAAATGAAAATAATGGTATATGAAGGAAAATTACTAGAACATTAACTTTTACAACGATATTAAATTTGAGAAAATTGCATGTTGATTTCTAAACTGAAATCATACTTTAATTTTTGGCTTTTCGATTTAAATTGATAGTATAATAAACTATTTGCATTATGAGTTTAATTTAATCTATTTTAACTGTTTACCTGGAGTATTATTTCTAAGTTATGTGATTACATAAATATTTTATTATTACTCTACATATTTTTCAAATTCCCAATGCACTAATATGAATTTCGTATTACTCTACATATTTTTTAATTTTTCAGTACACATGGATTAGCATAATTACAATTTGTTTTATTTATTATAGCTATAACATTATTCAGTAAGGTGACTATTTTTTTAATCATGGTAGCCACTTTTACTTTGTCAGGTATAACCTTTTTATTAAGACAAATAAATTTTGCATTTTGTCTATAGGCACATAAAAATTAAAATGTCATTTTTCAATATTTATCAAATAACGATGAAGTTCAACCCTACCGCATCAAGCAAAGATCACTAGATTTCTACTGGATTGACTTGCTACAACCTACAATCCTTGTGCATCATATGAGTTTTGTATACGATGTATCACAATTTCAAAATAAATAATTTATATATTTTGATACAAAATAAATAGTTCATATATTCCGATATATCATCATGAGTTTTTGAGAAATTTTACAAGGAATTTTAATAGGTCCAAATAACTTCAAATTTTATATCCGATATACTAATACCAATAGATTAAAATGCTCTCCCACAATCAATCCAGCGGAACTCGATATGATGCTTTTTCAATTTTAACAAAATCAATTTAAATCAATCACAAATAAGAAAGGGAAGAAAGTGGATTAATGAGGAAATCAAGTGCTAACGAATGCCATAGAGAGGACCTTAAAATAAAATGTCTTGTATTATTTATAAAATTTCTGAACCTTACGCGCATCTTTTTAGATATTAAATTTTTTTATTATTAGACGACCATCAAATTGCGATCGCACAAATCATGAATAAATGCTATAAATTAACCTATCATGCACTCTACTATCTCATGGGCAATAAATTAAATGACACAAATAATGTTCTCTTAATAAATTAATTATTTAACGCAAAGATAAAATAAAATAAAAATGTAAAAGAAATTCTCACATGTAATGTCTTGGGCCCATGTTCATGGGCATCTTTTACTAGTAACAAATAAATAAATTACAATGTGGGCCGCATCTTTTCTTTCTCCTTCTTCCACACCCCTTTCTTCTTCACCCCCCTCCTCCCCACTTCTTCTTTTTTTTCTTATCGCATATACAATTTTCTTTATGCTTTTCTTTTTTTTCTTTTTTTGCTTCACCACTCTCTTTAATTCCCCTTTTGAGCTCCCTAATAAACACCTTTAAATTCACCTTTACAATACTTTTTATTTAATACACATAATTTGTTGGGTTTTATTTATTAAATAAAAGAGGCACGAATGAAAAATGAGGGGAAAGAAATGGAGGGAAATGAAACTTTCAATTGGTTCATTTTACAAAAGAGCTTTGTCCCTCATTGGATAGAAAGAGAAAATTTCGTGCTTAAGCACTTCTATTAGTTCTTAAAGAATTGAGAAGAAAGCAAGCCTCGCGCTGTCACCGTCGCTCGCTCGCTCGCTCGGTTTGGATTTGGATTTGGTCAATTGATATGATTGATTTATACATCTTTTGGACCAAATTTATTTTTCCTTTTTCGTTACTTATTTTCTTTTCTCCTGCTATTTTTTGCGCGGATTTTGTGTTTTAAATTTGCGTATAATTTTCTAACGGTCATTTGCAAATTTAGAATTCGCGGCTAAAAAAAATACAAAACAGTTCTACCGAAATGATACCTTATGTGAACAGGTATCTTTGCCTATTCAACTCAGAATGTTTGGTGATAGAGTCTTTTCCTTATTTTCCAAGAATATCATACGGATTTTTCCCTATTTCGATCTCGCCGTTGCGTATTTTGTCACGATTGACGTGTGTTAGAGGGATTGTCAAGAGAACCAGCTCGGGTATGTTAAGACTATTCCTTCTTTCCTTTTGGCATGATCCATACAATACAAACGAAATGATCAAATGCATAGCTTTCATAAATGACTCTATTCATAAAAGTACTAAAAGTACCTATGTTCTTGATTCCTTATGTGTCTTAATATTATATCTTTTGTTCATGGGTTTAAGAAAATACGTAAGTTGATAAAGTTTATTTCATGATATTAATCAAAGGCGTAATGATCTTATGACATACCGAGAAATCTTATTAACTCACTTTTTATGCATTTCTTTCAGTTATACATGCACATTGGCTCTTGATCAGATGGCGTTATATTTGCGTGTATATATATATATGGGGTATGAGGAAAGGTTATGACGTTATATACGTACCACCACCTGATCAGTGGCCGAGATGATATGATGGGATGCCCTTAGAGGCTTGATGATATTATGTACACATATACCTATGAATGGTATGACATTTATACACATATGCATGATGTTATAAGTGTTTCATGATTCACAGAGCTATTTAGACTTATAGGTTGAGTCTTTTACTCCCTGTTTCTTTCATGTCTATTGTATATGGCTTTTCCTACCTTACGTACTCGGTACATTATTTATACTGACATCTCTTTTGCTTGTGGACGTTACGTTTCATGCTCGCAGGTCCGATAGACAGGTTGAGAGTCCTCCATATAGGCTATCAGCTCAGCAGAAGGTATTGGTACGCTCTATTTACGCCGGAGTTGCTTATTTGGTACAGCTCAGTACGCTATCAGCTCGTGTATTCCCTTATGGTGTATTCTAGTTATCTCATGACAATCTTTCTAGTTCATTTACCTATGATAGTATGATACAAAATATACATTGTGAGCACATGATTTTTGCTTCACAAGAATTACCCCAAAAGAAATAAAAAAAAATAAAATAATTTTCCTTTATATGCAATTTTTGAGAATTTTTGTGGTATTTTATTAATTATTTGTATTTTTGTCTGTGCGTGTTTATTTTTTCTTAATTAATAAAAAATACAAAAAAATAATATATGTGCATGTGCGTTTAGTAATTAATTTAGCATTTTTTAGAATTTATTAGTCATTTATTTATATACAAGGAAAAATACAAAAAAAAAATATTCCCTTAGGATGTAATTTTATAATTTGAGTGTTAAAACGTAAATTATTTTTTTACAATAGTCGGAAAATCACAAAGAATATGCATCCTTGTCGTTTTATGTTTAATTGTGTGACTTTGATACTTAATTATTTGTGATGAGTGGTATTTAGATTTTATTTAAGTTAATTTGGCTTTTATAATTTAAGTTAGGGTTTTGGTTTTAAAATTTAGAGAGCAAAATGAATGAAAAGAACAAAAATGGGAAGAAAATCGGATTGGGCTCAAAACCCTGGCCCAATGGCATGTCCCAGATCTGGTCCAACCCCACCCTCGTCCTAAACGACGTCGTCCTCTCACGTTTAATCCAAGCCGTTGGATTAAACCAATCCAACGGTCCAAAGATAACCCCTATACCCGTTCCCAACCCGGTCCGCCCCGTATTACCCTAAACGACCTAGTTTATTTTTAAGTGATTCAATCGGGACCGTCGAATCCCATCATCCAACGACCCTGATTAATCGAGGCTTTTTAATATACCAAAATCCATTAACTTACCCCCCCCCCCCAAACCAAATCAGACCACCCTTCAACCCTCCGTCTCTAACCTGAAGACCCCCTCAGAGACCCAAGCCTTCTTCCGCCACCAGAAATCCCCTCACGGCGATTCCGATGGCCCAAACACCTCCATCTTTACACCACTGAACCCCCACAACCTCCCCATTCCAAATCTCTTACCCTCGTCTCTCAAATCCCAATCCACCCCCTCAAATATCAATTCCAAACCAAGAACCCTAGCCGCCGCCACAAGATCCCTAGTGGCGCTGCCGCCTCTGAACCACCCCAAACTCACACCCCACGACCTCTTTAACTCCCTCACCCCAAATCCATCCCTAATATCCCTCGAATATGGTCCAAATCCTTCGAATCTTAGATTAGACGAATGGAGCCCTAATTCTAACTCAAAGTCCAAACGGGCATTGTGAGGTTTTTGGACTGAATTAGACCTTAGTCTTATGTTTCCATATTGGAAACACATGATTAAGGTCCGTTTCAGTCCAAGGCAAAGAGACGAGGAGTTTCCAGTATTTGGTCCACTTGAGTTCCGCGTATTTTTCAATTCTCTTTTCTTTTGTTATCTTTTTGTTTAATTTTCATGCTTCTTGTTCTCCTGCTTCATTTCTGTTTGATTCTGTGATTGAACCAAGTCATTCTGTTCGTATGAGATTAGTGCATCACAATGTTAAATTGCTTAGTCTGTCAGAATGCTTAGTTTAGAGATTAGTTCATTGCGTAGTTAGCAATAACATAGGATGAATTGCTTGGTCAGTTTAAATGTCATGACTTAGTTGTTTGTTTCTAGTTGTTATTTGAATTCGTTAGTTATTGAATTAAAATGATGGGATTGAGTGGAGGCCATGTGTTTTCAGGCACGCCTAAATTTAATATTCAGGCTGCCCCATATCCATGTTTGTTTAATAACAGGAGGGACAAATCAGTAGTGGTGCAGGGAATAACATGGGGAATACATTTCTTAATAAGGCTGAGTGATAAAACAGGCTGGAAAAGAAGGTTGTCTTTGGGTATAAAATGCAAGGCATACCTTAGAGAAAAGGGGGGCTTTTGGATGAATTTGAGAGTCTTTAGTCAGTTTAAAAAAAACAGTTCAGAAAGCTTGTAAGGATTCAATTTTGAGAGTGTTTGAGCCTGAGTCTAGAGTGTTAGGTTACTGTTTCATCAACCCTTTGAACAAACTTTCAGTTCATTTTCAAATCTAAAATATTTTGACTAGTTTGAGACTTTGTTCTGTATCTGTTTGTTTAAGTGTGAATCCGGAACTGGATTTTGTTTCGAAAAACTACATCCTATGGTTTGAGGTTGATTGGTTTTGGTCGTTGAGTTTTGGTTTAAGTTGCTGCTGCGTTGCTTGAAGTCCTTCCCCTGGTCTATTGATTATCTGTTGTTGTTGTATTACTGCTGTTGGTGTTACTGCTCTGTTGCTGCTACTGTTGTATTGCTGCTGTTGACTTTCTTCTTGTTCTTCTGCTCTTTCTTGATTTCATATCTAGGTACACATTTATGAGCTCACTTTGATGTAACTGATAAGAGAAGTTGAAATAAAAAATGTTCGCAGATTTATGTTCGTTGATAGGCTTTTGTTGTTTAATTTGATAGATTGTAGTTAAATATATGTAGTTGATGTTAATTCTTTGTTTTATGTCATATGGATAGTAGACATACACATAGACTCTCATGGACTGTTGTTCTATTTCAGTTTACTCCCATAAGTATGAGAACTCTGTAGTTGGTAATTTTTGGCTTAACTTGTGTTACTAGCATGGTATAGTGTTATGTAATGAAGTTTGGTTCTTCAGTAAGAATAAGAATCAGTTCATATTTCAGCATGTTATTTTAATGTTCCCAATTATAAGATCGCTAGTCATGTGAATGAATGACGTTAATTAGAATAAGGTTAGTAGTTCTCGAATGTTAGTGATTAATGTTAGTTTTAAGTTCAACAGTTGTAAAAACTAGGTCCAAACAGTTCTGAAGTCATGTAGTTAATCCCAATAGTCCGGTTTATCTAATAAGGTTAGTTTGAATTAGTTTGAGAATAGTTAGTACGCTTTGTGTCAAGTTCATGCTTCTATTGTAATTCTCGACTTTAATAATATGCACCTATACACAGCGGAATAAGAAAGGTGGTCATGAGTTGAAACGCAAACAGATGTTTAAATAAATCGTCGGCTCGTTAGCCTAGGGACTCGATCTTCGGATCTCCACGAGGCATTCCGTTATGCTTTGTCCAGTTTGGACCGGCCCCAAGGCCCACTTGCTAGCGATTGGGCCCGATTTGAAGATTTCAATGTATAGTTTAACATAGTATAAGTTTGGGGCTCTCGGGTCAGGTAGCGGATTTCAAATTAAATGGTTCACCCTTTTGTTTGGATCCGAACTTGAAGTTAAAGCTCGAATTTTATACTATTAACTAATTAGGACTTTTATTTCATTAGAGACAAATAATAGTAGAAAATCATAGCCACTTTAGAATGAGATTTGAAATAAAAATGAGACGAGCCTCGCCAAATAAAAATGCACAAGCTGCGGGGCTCTCAATAAATGGTTATAATAATTACTTAGAATTCGGGATGAGCCGTTTAGCAAATTTCACGGCCTTCCCCAAAATAATAACGCATTAGATTCTTTAGGCGCAATTTTAAAAAATTACATTCCTAAACTCGGGTGTGCATTTCATGTGACCCAAATCCAAATCCTAAAACGTTGTATAAAAATGTGTAAAGGATCCGGGTGCATTTCATGTGACATGATCCGAAAATACATTTTTTTACCGACGTTCACTTTCTTAATATTTTTAATTAAAGCGGTAAATAATCTTTAAAATTACACTATAGGATAACATGTATTAAAATCAAATATTAAGCCATTTATAATAGTTTAAGCGACCGTGCTAGAACCACAGGATCCGAGGGTGCCTAACACCTTCCCTCAGGTCAACAGAATTCCTTACTTAGAATTTCTGGCTCGCATACTTCATATGGAAAGTCGAAATTTTCCTCGATTTGGGATTGAAAACAAACCGGTGACTTGGGACACTAAATAAACTATCCCAAGTGGCGACTCTGATAAATAAATAATCTCATTTCGAATGATGCCACTTAAAATGAAAAAACTCCCTTATACATTACCCTTTGGGGTAGGTGTGTAAAAAGGAGGTGTGACAGCTCTGGCGACTCTGTTGGGGAAACAAACCCAGAACTTCGGTTCAGGGTTTAAGAATTCGAGCTTAGAATAACTGTTATACTTGGCTTTATCTGATTTTTCTACATGTTTTATACTAAATGTGCTAAATGCTTTACCGCTTTGATATTATCTGAACTGTATATAAAAACTGTAATGAAACCCTTCTCTTCTCATCTCTGGGGATGTGCTCGCTGGTCGAGACTCCCTATTCTGTTAGTGTCATACCTTAAAGTAATAAAGATGCCAGACAAGTTACTAATCTGGATGGCCTTTTGGTTCCTGGTACGTAGCCCCCTCCTCAACTCGAGCTGTCCGCTTGGGTACACAGTCTAGAACATATACCAGGTTTTGAACTTAGAATAACTCGACCTCATACCGGATCCCTAGTAGGAGCGCTTGTTTGCATCACGTGCATTTGGCCTTGGAGACTCAACATAGGGGTTGGGTCTGTCTAGGACAGGTGTACCCAAAATGAAAAATGACCACCCTTGAGGACAAGGCAGCTAAGCAAACCAAAGCTCTTGAAACCGAAAGTAGACACTGCTATGACTTAATGGCCCAGATGGAAGTAGAAATTCAGCAGTTGCAGAATCAACATCTCAGGATTCTCAGGTTTTGAAGGCCCGTAATGATCAGATAAGGCGCCTGCTCATAGAAAAAGGTCGAACCAGGGGCGAGATTGAGACCATTGCCCATGCCATCATTAGGAGATGTCGACTATGTGAAGACATGACCCGCACTACCTTCTTTTTAGCAATAATGATTTTTGTCAAGCGGACAATGTATGAACTGGAGCAACTTGAAAGGGATCTCGCACCTAAGCCCGCGGCGAGGCCAAACGATGCCATGCGGGCACCAATTTTTGAAGCTTTAATGTATTCATAGTTCGAGTCTGTATTTTCCGTTTTAGAGTCTGTTGTTCGTCTTTTTGCATCAGAGTTTGTCAGTAGTCTTTGAGTTTGTATTTGGGTTTTATTTCAAGTCTGTCATTTCCCCTTTCAAAAATGTTTAGCTTGTAATAGAATATTTTAGTAATGAAAATGGAAAATTCTAAAAAAAAACGTTCCTTTATTTTTGCACTTGTTTGTCACGAACTACGCTTGGTCTGATTCATGCGGGGTCGTGATACGTAGGCAATCTTCATCAGATTCGATCGTAACCTTAAATAAGAGAAAAGGGGTATAAAATAAAATAAAAGAAAGTAGGGAAAAGATAGTAAAAATCAAAAGAAGAAGTTGGAAAGCATAAGGAAAAGCCAGAATGACTCATGCAACCAATGCAAAACATGTAGAAACCCACTTAACTGTATATGTGCATCACACCCCAACGTGAGATTACCTATCTGTTATTTGTTTCAAACTAACCGTTTCCTGTTGCTACATTCAGGTTCTATAGAAAAGTAGTTGGTTTTGTGGTAATTTGGCCTCACATTCATACTTCACAAGGTCAAAAGGAAGTGTTCAGCCATCCTTCACAAGGTCAAAAGGAAGTGTTCATACATACTTCACGAGGTCAAAAGGAAGTGTTGAAATGTCTTCATAAATTCCTCTGCCAACGATTCCTATTTCGGAGGAAAGTTCAATCTCGGCCATCCCAACTCTTGAGTCAGCAACCGCTGAAGAAAATAGAATTCTGCGTCTCCACATGATGGAAATGTGGGACGCTTGGGGCAATGGAAAAGAACCAACAAGTGCGATCCCTGGATTCCCTGAGCTGTTTCCTAGGGCAAGTGGGACTTCCAACATCCCAATAAGTTATCCAACTACCCCGTTGGGGTATCCTACCATTTCAGCTCACTTCTCCAGATCACCTTCTGAGTCTTATCCCCAGGTGTCAGCGATAGGTGCGGCTTCAAACATATTCACCATACCGCCTTGTTCAGCTACGACACAACCTGCTTTACCTAGGCCTAACTTCGACTCATCTTCGTTCACATTTCAAGCACCATCTTCCTTGTTGGAACCTACCCGGTTTATCACCAATGCTTACCCTCAGCCGCCTCGATACGAGCTTACCCCGGGGTAAGATCAAACTCCCAAAGCACCCGAGCAAAATGATATGGCGAAAAGAATGAGGAGTCTTGAGCAGAGTTTAAAGAATATACAAGGCTTAAGTGGGCAAAAAAGTGCGTCTTATACTGATTTGTGCATATTACCCCATGTGCACCTACCATTGGGATTCAAAACCCCAAAATTTGA
>MU695295.1:24626-59906 GCA_026770625.1 Nicotiana glauca | reverse complement strand
TATTTCGGAGAGAGTCTGGTTGGTATCGCATCTGAGTGGTATATGGACCAGGATATATCCCGCTGGCACATATGGGATGATCTTGGCAGAGACTTCGTCAACCAGTTCCAATACAATATTGACATAGCTCCAGATAGGGACTCATTGTCAAACCTAAAGAAGAAATCATCGGAAAGCTTCCGAGAGTATGCAGTTAAATGGCGCGAACAAGCATCTAGGGTAAAACCTCCGATGGATGAGGTCAAAATGGTCACAGTTTTCCTCCAAGCTCAGGAGCCAGACTACTTCCAAAATATGATGTCTGCAATGGGTAGATCATTCGCTGAAGCCATCAAGATTGGCGAAATGGTCGAAAACGGTTTGAAAACTGGTCAAATTTTGAGCCAATCTGCTATCAGAGCTACCTCCCAAGCGATTCAGGGTGGGTCTGGAGGAATAGCGAGGGGAAAGAAAAAGGAAGAAACATCCATGGCGATGTCAGATGCAAGAAAATACCGTACCCCCAGTTCCTTTTTTTCGGAAAGAACCCTGCATCACTACTACCCTCACCAAGATATGGCCTATGCTCCTCAGCCCTACATGGTCATGAATGCTCAACTTTATGGCCGACCACCGCAACAAGCCAACCGGAACCAAGATCCACTTCCTAGAAACAGCCTCCTTACCGGAACCACTATAATCCCCAACCACCCCAGAATAACTTCCGTGCTCAGGAACCATCCAGGAGACAAACTTTTACACCCATTGGTGAACTATATTCTAATCTATTCCCAAAGCTTGTCCAAATGGATTTCTTGCATCCCGTCCCTGAAATAAGGCAAAATCCAGCATCGCCTGCTTACAGAGCCGGTGTCAGGTGTGCTTATCATTCGGGGACAGAAGGGCATGATACCAATGATTGTTGGACCTTAAAAAGGGCAGTAGAGAACTTGATAGAACAGGGGAAGATAGTGTTAATGGAAGAAGAGGTCCCAAATATGACTAACAACCCGTTGCCCGCTCATAATAATGGGCCAGTGATCGGGATAATCTGCGAAGACAAGGAGTTGGATCCCACCTTGAAAGCTATAATTGCTATCACTGATGCAGAAAGCAAGCCTAAGGCAGCCCCGAAGCAAGAGAAAGGGGAAAATAAGACTAAAACTGTCAAGACTGAACTTGAGAAGAAAGATGAAACAAAAGCAGAGATGGTGCCTCCTAAAAATGGGGTTCACTATATTCCATGAGGTCGCCAAGAAAAGCCATTAGTCGTGAGTACTCCAAAGAAATTTGAAGCGAAAAAGGGAACACCAATGTATGTGCCAAAAGGAGCCTATGTGGTCCGGGGGACAATTAAATCGATTCGGCTGAACGAGTAAGTGGTTATTGGACGCGTGCCACAGAAGCCAATGACGGACCCGTCTGCAGTACCATGGAATTATCAGCAGACGGTGGTTACATACAAAGGTAAAGAAATCATAGGAGAACTTCCGGGGAATACCTTTGCTAAGAAATATTCATATGTACAGGAGGTAAACAATGCCACGCGGAAGCACTTTCCACCCAAGAAGCCTGTGAGTGCTGGGGAAGCAGAGGCTTTCATTCAGAAAATGAAGATGCTTAATTATGAAGTGGTGGATCAGTTGCGTAAGTACCCTGAACAAGTGTCTATGCTATCTTTGTTAATGAGGTCTGTCGAGCATCAGAAGATCCTAATGAAAACTCTGAATGAGGCGTATGTGCCGGCTGAGACTTCAATCGAACAGCTCGAAAGAAGGGCAGAAAGGTTCTTTGCTGTTAATCAAATTTCCTTTAATAAGAATGATTTTCCTCAGGAGGGAGCGGCTTACAACAAGGCCTTACATCTGACTGTCAAGTGTGAATGTTACTATGTCAAGCGAGTAATGGTGGATGGGGGTTCGGGTGTTGACATTTGCCCGCTCTCCACACTACAGAGAATGGAAATTGGGATCGGAAGTATTCGTCCCAATAACGTCTGTGTAAGAGCCTTTGATGGCATCAAAAGGGATACCATCGGAGAAATAGACCTGATATTGACTATAGGACCGGTGGAGTTTGAGGTGACTTTCCAGGTACTGGATATGGACACATCTTACAACTTTCTTCTCGAAAGGCCTTGGATTCATGATGCAGGGGCTGTACCCTCCACTCTCTACCAAATGGTGAAATTCAAATATGAAGATCAGGAAATTGTGGTCCACGGGGAAGACGAGCAGTCTATTTATCGGGACCCATCCATCCCATGTCTTGAAGCAAGAGAGGGAAGTGAGCACATAGTTTATCAGGCTTTTGAAGTTGTATTGGCGGATCAGTATGAAGAGGGGAGCCTTTGCCCCCAACCTTTCTTGTCTAATGCCTCGATCATGGTTGCTAAAGAAATGATCTGACGGGGATTCAAACCGGGAAAAAGGCTTGGGAAATCATTGCAAGGAATAGCTGAACCTATCACCATGCCTTCAACTAAGAAGTTCTTTGGGATAGACTTCCACCATACCCCAGATGATGAAGAGTGGGCAAATAAGAGAAAAAATGAGGGATGGGATTTACCTCAACCACTGCCACATTTGTACGAAACTTTCATTAGGCCAAGGTACGATGAAGAAGAAGATGATGAGGCCTTTACGGCCGAAGAAATTGAGGAAATATGTGGGGCGATGAGAAAAATGCTTTACGAAACCCACATGGTTCAGCTCGGAGAAGGCACAAGCACCGCTGAGGTGCTATATATGGGGCCAGATGCTAAACTTCAAAATTGGAAGGCTACACCGTTCCCAGTCAGGCGGGAGTCCGAATAGACTTGTCCTGCCACTTTTCCTGCAACACGAGTTATCCCAGGGTGTAATTCAGATGTTTTCTTTAGTTTCCTGTTTTTAATTTCCTGAATGTAAACCCTGTTATCTCCCCAATTTCAAGAAATGAAATCAATATTTCATCGTTTATTTTCTTTATTCTTTCTGTTTTTTGCTATTTTTTCTCTTTTATTTCTTATTTTCAGTTCTAATAATGCGGTTTTAAATAACATGACATGCTTGCGGACTTCACGCCCAGATCCAAACACACTGCCTAATTGCGAAATAATGAACCAAGAACCGGAATATGATAAAGAAGAGGCTTTTAGGAAAATAAATCAAGAACTGGAACACTTTGAGAATAAACCTAAGCCGAACTTGAATGATACAGAACCGGTTAATTTGGGAACTTCTGAAAAAATTCGAGAAACCAAAATAAGCATTCACACAGATGAGAAAATGCGGGATGCAATAATTCAACTCCTGTTTGAGTTTAAAGATGTGTTTGCTTGGTCATACGATGACATGCCAGGACTAAGTGTTAATTATAGTGGCCATAAATTTCCAATTTACCCTGGTTGTCCCCCAGTTCAGCAGAAACAGAAAAAGTTTAAGACTGATATGATAAGATCAAAGAAGAAATCACAAAACAGTTGAAAACAAGGGTAATCCGAGTGGTCCAGTATACTACGTGGCTGGCTAATGTAGTTCCCGTGCCGAAGAAAGATGGGAAAACCCGGGTGTGTGTGAATTACCGAGATTTGAATAAGGCAAGTCCCAAAGACAATTTCCCTTTCCCAATATCCACATCCTTGTTGATAACTACGCCAAACATGAGATCAGTCCTTCGTGGATTGTTATGTAGGATATCACCAGGTGTTGATGGATGAAGAAGATGCCGAGAAAACGGCTTTCACTTCACCTTGGGGTACTTACTATTACCGGGTTATACCGTTTGGTTTGAAGAATACCGGGGCAACTTTTATGAGAGCCATGACTGCCATTTTTCATGATATGATGCATCAAGAGATAGAGGTGTATGTAGACGACGTGATCATCAAGTCTAGAACTCAGGACGATCATGTTCGAGACTTGAGGAAATTTTTCGAGAGGCTGCGAAAGTATGACTTGAAGCTGAATTAGGCTAAATGCGCTTTTGGAGTCCCATCAGGCAAACTTCTAGGTTTCATAGTCAGCAGGAGAGGTATCGAGTTAGATCCAACAAAGATAAAGGCTATCCGAGATCTACCTCCTCCAAGAACAAAGAAAGACGTGATGAGTCTATTGGGCAGGTTAAACTATATCAGTCGGTCCATTGCTCAACTGACTACCACATGTGAGCCCATATTCAAGCTATTGAGGAAAGATGCAGCAATCAAATGGACAGCTGAGTGTCAGGAGGCCTTTGACAAGATCAAAGAATATCTTTCAAATCCTACAATTTTGGTCCCGCCGGAGCCAGAGAGACCTCTATTCTTATATCTGACGGTCTTAGAAAATTCTTTTGGTTGTGTCCTCGAGCAGCATGATATAACTGGAAAGAAAGAACATGCGATCTATTACTTGAGCAAGAAGTTCACCGGTTATGAAGTCAAATACACTTTGTTGGAAAGAACGTGTTGTGCTTTGACGTGGGCCGCTCAAAAGTTGAGACATTATCTTCAGGCTCATACTACTTACCTCATAACCAGGTTTGGATCCTTTGAAGTACATATTCCAGAAACCAATGCCTATTGGGAAATTGGCAAAGTGGCAAATCTTGCTTACTGAATTTGACATAGTCTACGTCACTCGCACGGCAATGAAAGCCCAGGCATTGGTGGATCATTTGGCTGAAAACCCGGTTGACGAGGAATACCAACCATTGAGTACTTATTTTCCAGATGAGGAGGTAAACACAATAGAAGTAGTCCCTGAGGACGATCATGCTTGGAAAATGTTCTTTGATGGGGCCATAAATGCCAAAGGTGTAAGAGTTGGGGCAATCTTGATCTCACCCACTGGTCAGCACTATCCGGCTACAACTACGCTCCGTTTCTTTTGCACGAACAATACGACTGAATATGAAGCTTGCATCATGGGCATGAATATGGCAATCGATCAAGATGTTGAAGATTTGTTGATTATGGGGGATTCTGATCTGATTATCCGGCAAGCCCAGGGTGAATAGGAAACCCGAGATGTTAAGCTTATTCCTTACCGACAGCATGTGGAAGATCTCGGCAAGCGATTAAAATCAATAGAGTTCAGGTACATCCCGCTGTGTCACAATGAACTAGCTGATGCACTTGCCACTTTAGCTTCGATGTTACCTTATCCAGGCAATGCCCACATCGATCCCTTGGAAATCCAAATCAGGGAAAGACACGGTTACTGTAATGCAGTCGAGGCAGGACCAAATATCCAGCCATGGTACCATGATATTAATAGGTTTTTGAAAACACAAGAATACCCCGAACATGCTACCGGAGATCAAAAGAGAACTATTAGGCGGCATGCGAGTGTTTTCTTTTTGAGCGGTGAGGTCTTGTATAAAAGAATCCCGGATCTTAACTTGTTAAGATAGTGTTGACGTCGAGGAAGCGGGAAGGATCATGCATGAAGTGCACGAAGGAGTGTGTGGACCTCATATGAATGGTTATGTCCTAGCAAAGAAAATCCTTTGAGCCAAGTATTATTGGATAACTATGGAGAAAGACTGCTTCAGCTTCTTCCGGAAATGTCATCAGTGTCAGGTGCATGGAGATCTGATTCATGCACCTCCAACAGAGCTACATCCTATGTTAGCACCTTGGCCTTTTGTCGCCTGGGGTATGGACGTCATTGGTCTGATTGAGCCAAAAGCTTCAAATGGGCACAGATTCATATTGGTTGCTATTGACTACTTCACGAAATGGGTCGAAGCTGTCACTCTCAAAACGGTCACTAAGAAAGCTGTAGTGGATTTTGTACATTCGAACCTTATCTGTTGTTTTGGTATTCTCGCAGCCATCATCACAGATAATGATGCGAACTTGAACAGTCGCTTGATGGAGGAGGTATGCGAACAATTCAAAATATCGCATAGGAACTTCACTCCTTATCGGCCCAAAGCCAACGACGTTGTTAAAGCAGCAAACAAGAACATCAAGAAGATTTTGAGAAAGACAATCCAGAGTTCCAGATAGTGGTATGAACAGTTACCTTTTGCCTTACTGGGATATCGCACTATAGTGCGCACATCAGTAGGAGCAACCTCGTACTTGTTGGTTTATGGAACCGAGGCTGTGATACCGGCAGAGGTAGAAATCCCTTCGCTCCGGACAATTGTTCAAGCAGAGGTTGAAGAAAGTGAATAGGTTAAAACTCGACTGGAACAGTTGACTTTGATTGATGAAAAATGGATGACCGCAGTTTGTCACGGGCAGTTGTACCAACAAAGAATGGCCCGCACTTATAACAAGAAAGTACGACCCAGGAATATTGAAGTGGGGCAATTGGTGTTGAGGCATATTCTTCCTCATCATCAGGAAGCAAAAGGAAAGTTTGCTCCTAACTGGAAAGTTCCATATATCATTAGAAAAATACTGCCAAGAGGGGCATTATATTTGGGTGACATCGAAGGAAATGATCCCGAAGTAGTTGTGAATGCGGACGTAGTAAAAAGGTACTATGTCTGAGTTTGCTTCGGTGATGTCTTTGCGCATTTTGAAATGACGAAGGCTTTTATTCCTGCTACCCAAACACTATCAACCCTTTTTCAATCCCTTTGAGCCGGTTACATTTCCTTGGCTACCCTCTTTGGAATCTAGAAGCACTGTTGAACAAAAAGGGGAAAAGTTAAACAACAAAAACAAATGATTCTCCTGAACTACGTTCAACTTGATTTCGAAAGGATATGTAGGCAGCCTCTCTATGGGGTTCAGTCACACCAAAACAAAAATCCAAATTTCCTGAAAGTGAAACTGGGGCAGATGTTACAATGGTTCGACAATGAGCCCACTAAATGGTTCCAAAGTTGTAATATTGTCCACAATTCTTTTTACCCGAAACCGAGTACAAGTCCTTCAGATCAATTGCCAAAGGTGTGGGAACTAAGAAATATCATTGATTGAAAGTTGATGCATTCTAAATTGAGAGAAATAAAATGAGAGAGTCTTATCGGTGAAAACCTTTGGGCACCATAAGGCGATGGGAGTAGAGAAATTGAAAATGAGAGAGTCCGCTTAGTGAAAACTCACAAAGAGCGCTATCGGGCGACGGTGAGAAGAGAAATGTGAGAGTTCGATTAGCAAGAACCCGCAAAGGGTGCTGTCGGCCGAAAAGAAGATATCTCATCAATAAAAGTCCTGGCAAGGTTCCCTGGTTCGGAAATACGGATCAATGGGTTCATAAGAAGCTGGAAGTTGGTACGGGTAGGGCATCCAGTCCAAGAAGCATGTCATGTCAGTTTGAAGCCAGCATGCACCCCAGATAAGTTCTTCTTTTCCCCCGAAAGGGACGCTTCTATTTAAAGTTCATTATCCTGCTCTCTGTTTGCTTTTCCTTGAATCCCTTTCGGTTTAACTCTGAATTCCAAAACTATTACAAAGAAAAGGTGGCAGGACTAGTTGCTACAGGGCTTCCCCTCGCAAAAGATAAAAGAAAAGGACCCAACCTCAGCGGATGTGTTAAGCCGATCCCAACTGACCAAAATATTGGAAAAGAGGGAAAGTAAAAGACAAAGGTCTCAAGAGCAGAATTAAATGAAAGGATCAAAGCCTTACACGAGTGAATCATCATGAAATCCTAAAAGTTGAGTCTTATCGGTTGGAAAGGGGGTCGCCCTCAAAGCCAATCAACGGCAAAGTTCTCAATGGAAATGAGGCCGGGATCAATCAATTGAGATGATCAAGGTGACCAAACCAACCACCGTTTCAAACTAACAATTGTTCTTTGTTTGGAAAACTAAAACAGGTACGATCCAAAACAACCGTGCAAGAAGCAGGTGCAGCCAAAAGAAAGAAAAACGCGCAAGTGCTGAAACAGCTTTGCAGCAAATAATCAATGCAAAAGGGAAGTTTCCTCCAAGTTATTTTCGGCTTTTTATCAAAACAAAGAAAAGAGATAACAAAGGAAGAAAATCCCAAAAGAGGATGGTTTAGAATTCCCAATACCAACCTGGTACTTCCTAAGCCAACATTAGGGCTCCAATCCTTGAGTTGAGCATTTTTTCTTAGCCAACATTAGGGCTCCAATTCCTGAGCTGAGCGTTTTTTCTTAGCCAACATTAGGGCTCCAATCCCTGATTTGAGCGTCTTTTCCCTTATGCCAACATTAGGACTCCAATCCCTGAGTTGAGCGTTTTACCCTTAGCCAACATCAGGGCTCCAATCCCTGAGTTGAGCATTTTTCCCTTTAGCCAACATTAGGGCTTCAATCCCTGAGTTGAGCGTTTTTTCTTAGCCAACATTAGGGCTCCAATCCCTAATTAGAGTGTCTTTTCCCTTAGCCAACATTAGGGCTCCAATCCCTGAGTTGAGCATTTTTGCTTTTAGCCAACATTAGGGCTCTAATCCCTGAGTTGAGCATTTTCCCCTTTAGCCAACATTAGGACTCCAATCTCTGATTTGACCGGTTTTTCTTAGCCAATATTAGGGCTCAAACCCCTGAGTTGAGCGGTTTTCTTTAGCCAACATTAGGGCTTTAATCCCTGAGTTGAGCGTTTTTCCCTTCAGCCAACCTTAGGGCTCCAATCCCTGAGTTGAGCGTTTTTCCCTTTAGCCAACATTAGGGCTCCAATCCCTGAGTTGAGCGTTTTCCCCTTTAGCCAACATTAGGATTTTCCCCTTTAGCCAATATTAGGGCTCCAATCCATGAGTTGAGTGGTTTTTCTTAGCCAACATTAGAGCTCTAACCCCTGAGTTGAGCGGTTTTCCTTGGCCAACATTAGAGCTCCAATCCCTGAGTTCAGTGTTTTACTTTTAGCCAACATTAGGGCTCCAATCCCTGAGTTGAGCGTTTTTCTTTAGCCAACGTTAGGACCCCAATCTCTGAGTTGAGCATTTTCCTTTCGCGAACATTAGGGCTCCAATCCCTGGGTTGCGTCTTTTAGGCATGAGGTTTCCAATCCCCTCATCGATTCCGCAGATTTTTATTGCAAATAACTCACGAAATATTCCTAGTAAAACTGGGGCAGAAATATTTCGTTCATTTGTTTGTTTTGGTGTTTGAGCAGGTTTTACCTCGAGGCACAGGGATCGAAATGACCTACGGAGTGCGTCTTAATCCAGAATAAAGAAAAGAAGAAAAGAACAAAAAAGAAATGAGCTAAAATATTGGAGCAAACAAAGGTGCGGATTGCTCGAAATCTGATTGAAGTCACAAGCTCCGCCAATCCTGTTTTACTCAATGCTGCAGAAAGAAACAAGCACCTACAACTTGCGAGCATCAAGATTAAGATCGAAGTCTACAGCAAAATCAGCTAAGACTCAAGATCAAGTTTCAAGAGAATTATAGATATGAATCTTGTAACTCATAGTTGATAGGCATAGCTAGCTTTGCTTTGATTTTCCTTTTGGTGTAATAAGGAAGTCAGTAAGTAGTAGTAACAGCAACAACAACAATAACAGTAAAACCACAGCGTCATGGTAATCCCAGCTACCAAAACTTCCAGAACTACATTGACTTGATTCCTTTTTAGCCAAGGATATGTAGGAAATCTTTGAAGTAGAGGTTCGGTCAAATCTTTCAAAAAATGCTTCACACAGAGTGTTCAAATGGGCAAAAATCGCTCGTATCCGCTCACTTTATCTTTGCACGAAAATTCTTTGCATTTTCGGACAAAGAGGGGCAGCTGTGAGCACGTGAATTTTGCTTCACAAGAATTACTCCAAAAGAAATCAAAAAAATAAAATAATTTTCCTTTACATGCAATTTTTGAGAATATTTGTGGCATTTTATTAATTATTTGCATTTTTGTCTGTGCATGTTTATTTTTTCTTAATTAATGAAAAATACAAAAAAAAAAATATATGTGCATGTGCGTTTAGTAATTAATTTAGCATTTGTTAGAATTTATTAGTCATTTATTTATATAAAAGGAAAAATACAAAAAAAAATATACCCTTAGGATGCAATTTTATAATTTGTGGGTTAAAACGTAAATCATTTTTTTTACAATAGTCGGAAAATCACAAAAAATATGCATCCTTGTCGTTTTATGTTTAATTGTGTGACTTTGATACTTAATTATTTGTGATGAGTGGTATTTAGATTTTATTTAAGTTAATTTGGCTTTTATAATTTAAGTTAGGGTTTTGGTTTTAAAATTTAGAGAGCAAAATGAATGAAAAGAACAAAAATGGGAAGAAAATCGGATTGGGCTCAAAACCCTGGCCCAATGGCATGTCCCAGATCCGGTCCAACCCCACCCTCGTCCTAAACAACGTCGTCCTATCACGTTTAATCCAAGCCGTTGGATTAAATCAATCCAACGGTCCAAAGATCACCCCTATACCCGTTCCTTACCCGGGCCGCCCCGTATTACCCTAAACGACCCCGTTTGGTTTTAAGTGATTCAATCGGGACCGTCGGATCCCATCATCCAACGGCCCTGATTAATCGAGGCTTTTTAATATACCAAAATCAATTACCCTACCCCCAAACCAGATCAGACCCTCCTTTACCCCTCCGTCTATAACATGTAGACCCCCTCAGAGACCTAAGCCTTCCTCCGCCACCGAAAATCGCCTCACGGCGATTCCGGTGGCCCAAACACCTCCATCTTCACACCACTGAACCCCCACAACCTCCCCATTCCAAATCTCTGACCCTCGTCTCTCGAATCCCAATCCACCCCCTCGAATATCAATTCCAAACCAAGAACCCTAGCCGCCGCCACAAGATCCCTGGTGGCGTCGCGGCCTCTGAACCATCTCAAACTCACACCCCATGACCCCTTTGAATCCCTCACCCTAAATCTATCCCTAATCTCCCTCAAATATGGTCCAAATCCTTCAAATCTTAGATCAGACGAACGGAGCCCTAATTCTAACTCAAAGTCCAAACGGGCATTGTGAGGTTTTTGGACTAAATTAGACCTTAGTCGTATGTTTCCATATTGGAACCACACGATTAAGGTCCGTTTCAGTCCAAGGCAAAGAGACGAGGAGTTTCCAGTATTTGGTCCACATGAGTTTCGGGTATTTTTCAATTCTCTTTTCTTTTGTTTTCTTTTCGTTTAATTTTCATGCTTCTTCTTCTCCTGCTTCGTTTATGTTTGATTCTTTGATTGAACCAAGTCAATCTGTTCGTATGAGATTAGTGCATCACAATGTTAAATTGCTTAATCTGTCTGAATGCTTAGTATAAAGATTAATTCATTGCGTAGTCAGTAATAACATAGGATTGAATTGCTTGGTCAGTTTAAATGTCATGAATTTATTGTTTGTTTCTAGTTGTTATTTGAATATGTTAGTTACTGAATTAAAATGCTGGGATTGAGTGGAGGCCATGTGTTGTCAGGCATGCCTGAATTTAATATTCATGCTGCCCCATATCCATGTTTGTTTAATAACAGGAGGGACAAATAAGTAGTGGTGCAGGGAATAACATAGGGAATACATTTCTTAATAAGGCTGAGTGATAAAATAGGCTGGAAAAAAAGGATGTCTTTGGATTTAAAATGCAGGGCAGACCTTAGAGAAAAAGGGGGCTTTTGGATGAATTTGAGAGTCTTTAGTCAGTTTAAAAAAAAAAGTTCAGAAAGCTTGTAAGGATTCAATTTTGAGAGTGTTTGAGCCTGAGTCTAGAGTGTTAGGTTACTGTTTCATCAACCCTTTGAACAAACTTTCGGTTCATTTTCAAATCTGAAATATTTTGAGTAGTTTGAGACTCTGTTATGTGTCTGTTTGGTTAAGTGTGAATCCGGAACTGGATTTTGTTTCGAAAAACTGCATCCTATGGTTTGAGGTTGATTGGTTTTGGTTGTTGAGTTTTGGTTTAAGTTGCTGCTGCATTGCTTGAAGTCCTTCCCCTGGTCTATTCGTTATTTGTTGCTGTTGTATTACTGCTGTTGGTGTTACTGCTCTATTACTACTACTGTTGTATTGCTGCTGCTGACTTTCTTCTTGTTCTTCTACTCTTTCTTGGTTTCAAATCTAGGTACACATTTATGAGCTCACTTTGATGTAACTGAGAAGAGAAGTTGAAATAAAAAAATGTTCGCAGATTTATGTTCGTTCATAGGCATTTGTTGTTTAATTTGATAGATTGTAGTTAAGTATATATAGTTGATGTTAATTCTTTGTTTTATGTCATATGGATAGTAGACATACACATAGACTCTCATGGACTTTTATTCTATTTCAGTTTACTCCCATAAGTATGAGAACTCTGTAGTTGGTAATTTTTGGCTTAACTTGTGTTACTAGCATGGTATAGTGTTATGCAATGAAGTTTGGTTCTTCAGTAAGAATAAGAATCAGTTCATATTTCAGCATGTTATTTCAATGTTCCCAATTATAAGATCGCTAGTCATGTGAATGAATGACGTTAATTAGAATAAGGTTAGTAGTTCTCGAATGTTAGTGATTAATGTTAGTTTTAAGTTCAACAGTTGTAAAAGCTAGGTCCAAATGGTTCTGAAGTCATGTAGTTAATCCCAATAGTCCGGTTTATCTAATAAGGTTAGTCTGAATTAGTTTGAGAATAGTTAGTACGCTTTGTGTCAAGTTCATGATTCTATTGTAGTTCTTGACTTTAATAATATGCACCAATAGACAGCAGAATAAGAAATGTGGTCATGAGTTGAAACGCAAATGGATATTTAAATAAATCGTCGGCCCGTTAGCTAGGGACTCGATCTTCGGATCTCCACGAGGCGCTCCGTTATGCTTTGTCCAGTTTGGACTGGCTCCAAGGCCCACTTGCTAGCGATTGGGCCCGATTTGAAGATTTTAATGTATAGTTTAACATAGTATAAGTTTGGGGCTCTCGGGTTAGGTAGCGGGTTTCAAATTAAATGGTTCACCCTTTTGTTTGGATCCGGACTTGAAGTTAAAGCTCGAATTTTATACTATTAACTAATTAGGACTTTTATTTCATTAGAGACAAATAATAGTAGAAAATCATAGCCACTTTAGAATGAGATTTTAAATAAAAATGAGACGAGCCTCGCCAAATAAAAATGCACAAGCTGCGGGACCCTCAATAAATGGTTATAATAATTACTTAGAATTCGGGATGAGCCGTTTAGCAAATTTCACGGCCTTCTCCAAAATAATAACGCGTTAGATTCTTTAGGTGCGATTTTAATAAAATTACATTCCTAAACTCGGGTGTGCATTTCATGTGACCCAAATCCAAATCCTAAAACATTGTATAAAAGTGTGCCGAGGATCTGGGTGCATTTCATGTGACGTGATCCGAAAACATATTTTTTTACTGACGTTCACTTTCTTAAATTTTTTAATTGAAGTGGTAAATAATCTTTAAAATTACACTATAGGATAACATGTATTAAAATCAGATATTAAGCCATTTATAATAATTTAAGCGACCGTACTAGAACCACGGGATCCGGGGGTGCCTAACACCTTCCCTCGAGTCAACAAAATTTCTTACTTAGAACTTGTAGCTCGCAGACTTCATATGGAAAGTCGAAATTTTCCTCGATTTGGGATTGAAAACAAACTGGTGACTTGGGACAAATAAACTATTCCAAGTGGCAACTCGATAAATAAATAATCCCATTTCGAATGATGTCACTTAAAATGGAAAACTCCCTTATACATTACCCTTCGGGGTAGGTCTGTAAAAAGGAGGTGTGATATATATTACGTTGGTACTCGGTTGAGTAAGGCAACAGGTGCCCGTCGCGGCCTATTGCTTTGGGTCGTGACATTATAATTGTTCCTCATCACTCTTCTTTATTAACTTGATTCAAATTCCACTTGTCATCACATCGTTAATCCAGTGGCATATTGATTTTTCCATCAATACAGATGCTCCCACACTTTCTGAATATTCTCAACTAAATATTCTTGAAGTGGTAAGTTTATTGATGGCGGGAATGTCTTGCCGCCCCTCCCCAACATTATTATGTTTTCTTCAGAAGTGAAGAGACGTACGTCCTTTCCATTTAATGCTCACGTCTCCTTTCCATTTAATGCTCAGGACATATGTCTTGTTATGATTGGTTATGCAGTTTATGATATCTTTTTAATGTTTTCTAGCAGCGTCAGTTTGAAGTGACAGTTCCATGAGTATGGTTCATAATGACGGTTCTTCCTTATAAATACCACATTACATACCACCCAAAAACTTCTTCTACTTTCTTGCATTCACATCCAAACTCCTTCTGTGATTTCTTATCTACCTTTATTCATTTACCTTTCAAAATGGTTTCCTATTCTTCGAATCCTTCTTCAACATCAAACCCCCATAAAATAATCATCGTTGATGAATACCCTCTTTCTTCTGCCCAGTTAGGTGTAGAAAAGTTGGTAGACTCTGCAACTTAGGTTTCTTATCAAGCCGTAGTACTACTCCTTCCCAAAAGAATACCTCAAAGTCTTCTTCTTCCAAAGAAAGAACTTTATCAACCCCTAGATCTTCATCCATAGGTAAAGACCGTTATTAACCATTACAGGAACCAATTGTTGCTGAAATTGTTCCTCGGGAATTCACTTTCAAATCGGAATGTGAAGCAATGAGAAAATAAGTTTCTTCCATTGCAACACTTAATCCTGCCGATCGCTACCCTTCTTTAATCACTCCTGGACTTCTTCCTTTAGTTCTTCAAGAATTCCATTGGAAATTTAATTTCCGTGTTGTAGTTCCTAGTGTTGATGACCGAATAACCTCTTATTATAAAGGTTATTCATTCGTTTACACATATTCTTTCACTTTAGGATTTGACCCACCTATTGACCCAGTGATCATTGAATTTCGTTACTTCAATGTGTGTCTTGGTCAAATAGGTCCGATAGTGTGGAGGGCACTAGTTTGCCTTTGTTATTTATCAAAATTAGTTTCAGCCCCTTTTACTTTTATGCACTTACTCCACCTGTATTCTCTGAAGCCTTTTCGCGAGGGTATCTTTTCTCTTATGGCGAGAAGCAAGAGAGTTTTGATTAGTCCGAGGAAGATCGTAACCGTATCTGGTATGCTCGGTTCGTGGCTGTCCCCGCTCATGATTTAGTGGATGATGAAAATATGTCTTTCCCTGAGAAGTGAAACTTTGCACATGAGTAATTTTCTTCTCCACTTCCTTTTCTTTCTCTTATAATTTCAATTTCCTCATTCATTTTTTTGGTACTTTTTAGCAATAATGGAATTCTTTGGTGAGCTTCCTGACTTTTGTGATTAGGTAGAGAAAATATTGACTGCTGCCCCTATAGACCAGAGATCATGAAAATTTCTTTCTCAAAATTTTTGATGGAAAGTGAAAACCCACGATATTTTACCTTACCATGACTTTTTCTTACTATAACTTTTCCTATTCTGACCTTTTTTTGTTATGCTCAAAATTTATTGTTCGTGGTATTCGTCCTGAATATGTTCCTGTTTCTAGGCTTTCTGTTAGTACATCCCATGAATGGATTTTGGGTGTGTCTTCTTTATTGAGGAAAAATAATGAAACCCGTGCCTCCGAAGAAGAAGAAGACGACGATAGCTCTCTAGTAAGGAAGCCACGAGTTAGGAGGCATGTGGTCGTAGATGATGAAGACACCATTCCCCAGGATCAATCTTCAGGATCCATGCCTTTCAAACTTATTGATGAACCTGAGAATGTCCCTTTGGATATCTGCGAGAATGAAGATGTCGACCATGCTGTTAAACCCCGTTAAATTCCTATCGATAGGCTCTTTGCTCAAGGATTTGAGGGCCACGAAGAATTTGGCCTTGTTCTGAAGAACCACCCTTGTTTCTTTTCCAATGACCCTTGTTGCTCATGTTATCATCCCTTGCGTTACTTTTTCTACCACACATGCTGCTGCTTCTGCTACCACACCTATTGTTACTCTTGTTACCATTCCTCGTGAAGAGGCTGGCCCTTCTAGTGGAAGAAAATGGATGGAGTAGGTCTTAATTGAAGTCCCTGATGGTGAAAAATTGCTAAAGAAGTCTAGTCAAGCTGCGGTTTGGTTGAAACTATTGATAGGACCTGTGGAGGGGGGAAGATTGAGTTTTACAGCTCCATCACCTTAATGAATGATGTTATCCACTCTCCCCTTAAGGTATATCCCTATTATTTTATTTCTTTTCCTTCCCTTGTCTTTCTTTTAATCCTTTGACCTTATCCTTTTCTAGATCAATTTAACAGGTACAGAGCTGATGAGGAGGATAGCCTGGATTGAGCAACAAGTTTTTGAGTTGCATAATGAAGCTGACAATTGTAAAGGAACAATTTGAGAGCCTTCAGCTAGAAAGGGACGAGCTTGTTGAGGAGAAAGGCTCCTTGAAGCATCAATTAAAGATTACCACTGCTAAATGGGTGGTTTTAAAAGATTCCTCCAATCAAGTTGAAAATAGAAAGATAGGCTGGAATCCTCTTTTGTTGAGCAGGAATCAAGGGATATTGAGAAATTAGGAGCTTGAAAACGCTTTAAATCAGAAGGAAATATACGCGGGTGATCTAGTTCAGTCGTTGACTCAAGCTCAAGAGGATCTATGTACCTCTTCTGACAGAGTTAGGTCCTCAAGGAAACCCTTGAGCCTTTGAAGGTATCCTATGAAGCCTCTAAAGATGAAAAAGAAGACCTGAAGGCAGAGATAGAGCAACTGGAGAAAGACTATGAGGCCCTTGAAGACAAGCTAACACTTGATGTTAGTTGGGATTTCTTAAATACATGTCTAGAAACTTTGGTGGAGGCTTACTAGGAGGGTTTTGACCTCGAGGCTAAAATTACCAAAGATAAAGTGATAATTGAAAGCACTCAACAACGAAAAAGTTTCTCTACACCTGAGGATGAAAGTTCCAAAGGTGATAAAGACGGTCTCGAAGTTGATGCCCATCCTTCTTCTTCTCCACAAGTTGATCCCTCCACACTTGCTGATGGAGCTCCTTAGTTTTTTTCTCCTTTTACTAATTTTCACTTGTAGAAGTTTATGGAATATTTTATTTTTTGAAGTTGGTTTTGGGAAACGTTTCCTCCCATGTTTTGAATATTAATGCTAATATTACTTTGTTGTATATTTCATGTATGCTTTTTTCTCTTGAGCTTTTGAGCCTTTTCTTGCATTTAAAATTGATAAATACTTTAATATATCGCGTCTAAATACACACAGACTTTTTATAAAAGATGTCCCTTTTATATTAACAACAATGATGATGATGACATCTCATCTTCATATTGGTAAAGATATGAAATATGAAGTAATTTGAAATTTTTTTTTTAACTTTCAAACAAATATTTATATACAATAATTTCATAACGGTTTTCTTTATAGCAGGTTTACAAGTACGGGTTTGTCTATCCCGCGACTAAATTTTTTTTGTTAGGAGTTTTTTGTTGAATAGTCAATTCTTTACTTCCTATTCCTTCAGCGAGCTTAAAAATTAGCTGAATTCTCTTCAAGTTTTTTCCTTTGGCTGAGCTATGCTTTTGTGGTATACATCTTATTCCTTTGTGTACGTCCCCATAAGCATGAAAACTTGAACATTGGATCAACTCATTTCCTTGGTCCTTGCTCTAAAAAAGAAAATACACACGGGATTGGGGGTAACTTTTTAGATAATTACTTCTTAAATCTTTCCATCAGATTTATTGTGACCTAGACTGGGAATAATTCACACGTCTTTTGGGTCTAATATCATCATCTGGCACGTGTTAGCTTTTTGCCTATCATCTAAAATGGTAAGTAAAATTTAAATGAACAAAGTAAAAATGAACTCTTAGGATACCTGACCAGGGTACTCTCTCAAAAGTAATATTTCTTCAAGTGAACTGCATTCAAATTGGATGGTAACACATGTTCATCAATAGTTTCTAATTCATGTGCTCCCTTTTTAACAATGCCTTTGACTTGATACGGGCCTTCCCAATTTGGGCTCAATTTTCCTGCATTTTCCTCTTATGTTGATCGAAACACCTCTTTAAGGACAAAGTCCACAATCTTGAAATATCGTAGGTTTGCCTTCCTGTTATAATACTATTCTATTCTCTGCATTTGTGCTGCCGTTAGTACCAAAGTCGCTTCTCTTCTTTCTTCTATCAAATCTAAATTTGTTTGTAGTTATTTCTCATTTGATGTTTCATTTGCTTGTACGTACCTTGTTTTTGGTTCTCCCATCTCCACTGGAATTAAGGTCGCAGTGCCATAAACAAGTGAGAATGACATTTCTCCCGTGCTTATTTTCGCAGTTGTCCTGTAAGCCCATAGCACCCCAGGCAACACTTCAGGCCTTTTGCATTTTAACTTTTCTTATCGTTTGTTCATATTGTTAACAATGATTTTGTTTGTCGATTTTGCTTTCCCTTTGGCTACTGGATGATAGGGTGCTGAAGTGATTCATTTAATTTTTCAACTTTTAAAAAAATCAGTAGCCTTCGTACCCACAAATTGTGGCCCATCATTGCAGAAGATTTCTTCCGGGACTCTAAATCGACATATATATTTATCCAAATGAAATCAATAACTTTCTTTTCTCGTACCTTTTTAAAGGAACCTGCTTCTACCCACTTCAAAAAATAACCAGTTAAAATTAAGAGAAAATCTACCTTTCCTGGCACTCGAGGCATGTGAGCACGTGATTTTTGCCCCGCTTGAACTACTCCTATAGAATTCTTAAAACTAGGATTTTTCTGTTATTATTTGAATTTTAGGATTTAATTGTGTAATTTTTTGTGCATTTTTTCATCTGTGTGTGTATGATAATTCATAAAAATACAAAAAAATGCATGAGCATTTAGGATTTAATTTTATATTTTTTAGACTAATTAGTAATTAGGCTTTTATAAAAAAAAAAAAATCATAAAGAAACTTTGATTTGTTTTGTTTGATTTTAATTTTAGTTTTAGGTTTGTTAATTTATTTTAAATTGATATTAGACTAATTGTAGCTTAATTAGGTAGTTTGAATTAATTGTGGGGTTTAGTTTTAGTTTTAAAATTAAAAAAAAAGAGAAAAGAGAAAAGCATATAAAATAAATAAAATAAATGAAAAGAAAATAAAGGAAAAGAAACAAAGGAACCAGGCCTCTAATGATTCATTAGTTGGGCCAATATTAGAAATAATCCCCTAGCCCAAACAAATTCCTCTCTACCGTCTCAACCCAGGCCCAATCCCACAGCAACCCAATCCAGTTCGTCTGTCATGATAGCCAAAACGACCCCGTTTCACCCGTTTTAATCAAGACCGTTGGATCTCATCAATCCAACGGTTCGGAACTAATGAGGTTTTGGGATATATAAATGTCGGAAGGCCCCCACCCCCCTAAATTGTCGTCTCTCACACCCCTAATATACACCACCATCCTCCACCGTCCGCCGCCGGCAAGTCTTCAAATGACCTCCAATTTACACCCTGTGTTCCCCTTCACCTCCCCAATGCAAATCCAACCTCAGTTTCTTTCAAATCCTACCCCAAACCGTCGAATAATCGAGACAATAGCCGCCGCCTCTACCTCCGCGTTCACCGTGTATGACGACGCTACCTCCAAACCTTGCCAAATTAACACCCTATGGCCTCCTCACCCTCCCCTTTCCGAATCCACAACCCAAAGCCTTTGAATCTTCCCCAAATGGTTCGAATTTTAGATCGAAAAGAAATCTAGAACCCTAATTTTGCAAGATTGGGGATTAATAAGTTCTGGGCTATAATAGCCCTTATTTATGGGTTTTCTTATGAAAACATATGAATAAAGACGATTATAGTCCAAATAATTCCAAGAAAACCTGCCAGATTCGAAGTTAGTCAAAAAAGAAGCAAAATCAGTAAGTGTGACGACCCAATAGGTCATCACCTGTTTTCTCTCTTTTTCGTGCTTCCGAGGCCTTGAAAACCTCATTTTTAGTTGCCTCGATTTTGCGTGCGCAATCCGGGCACGTAGCCGGAAAGCTTAAATATGAATTCTGTGTAAAAAATAATGAATTTTTATATTAATATGATTAAAATTTACTTTGGTCAACATTTTGAGTAAACAGACCTGGACCCATGATTGGACGGTCCCGAAGGGTCTGTAGAAAAATATGGGACTCGGGCATATGCCCGGAATCGAAATTCGAGGTCCCGACCCCGAGAAATGAATTTAAAAGAAATTATTTTTTTTGAAATTTATATGGAAATTTGAAATGAAAATAGATTAGAAGACTGTGGTATCGGGCTCGTATTTTGGTTCTGATGTCCGGTACAAGTCTTATATATGGTTTAAGCGCTTTCTGTGAAGTTTGGTTGAAATCAGACGTCATTTGACATGTTTCGGACCTAAATATCTAAAAGTGAAAGTTTAAGAGGTTTGATGAAAAAGTAATGATTTTGAGGTTTGATTCTTCGTTTATGATGTTATTTTGGTGATTTGATAGCACGGTTAAGTTCGTAGGATGTTGTTGAGTTAGTGTGTGTGATTGGTTAGTGTCACACCTCCTTTTTACTTATTGCACCCCGCGAAGGGTGTTATAAAGGGAGTTTTTTCAATTAAAGGACAATCAAAACGAGATTTATTTATTTAATTCAGAGTTGCCACTTGGGAGATATATGGTGTCCCAAGTCACCGGTTGAATACCGAATCGAGGAAAAGAATGACTCTGTATTACAGTCTGCGAACCAGAAATCCGGATAAGGAATTCTGTTAACCCGGGAGAAGGTGTTAGGCATTCCCGAGTTCCGTGGTTCTAGCACGGTCGCTCAACTGTTATATTTGGCTTAAATTATCTGATTTTAATACATGTTGAACCTGTGTGCAAATTTTAATTCTTCACCACTTTTATTATTATTTTAATGAGAATTTGCAATGTCGTGAAAACACATCTCGAACCACGTCACATCAATGTACCCATGGTCATTGACATATTTCGACTCCGTTAAGATCTGGATTTGGGTCACATAAATGTGCACCCGAGTTTAAGAAGGTAATATTATTAAACACGCGCCTAAAAAAGGGACTAACGCGTTATTGTCTCTTGAGAGGGCCGTGAAATCCGTTAAATGGCCCATCCCGAAGTCTAAGCAATTATTGTAACCATTTATTGAGGGCCCCGCAATTCATGTATTTTATTTGGCGAGGCTCGTCTCGTTTAGTATTTAAAGGCAATCCTGAAGCGACTACGATTTTCAATTTTTCGTCCCTAAGGGAAAAAATCATAATTAATTAACATTGATAAGAGGTCAAATCCTTATGATTCACTTTCAAATTAATTCAAGCCCAGTAACTTACGAAGTAAAGACGAAGCATGCTTTGCAATTTCTTCAAAACATAAAGAATTGGACAGTTTGGGCCTGTTGTTGTAGAAGGCAGGCCTAAGAGGCATTATTCAAGTTAGTTGTGCAGTTGAACCAAAGCTGTCTGGGCCTCGTGTTTAAGCCCAGAATCGAAGGTTGAATTGAAGCAAGATGTAATATCTATGATAGACCAAAATTTGAATTTAATCAATATGCTGCAACTATTTTGAATTGTCTAGTTAACGCTTATGTTCTGCTAATTGACGCCCAAAACTGTCCAAGAGGACGCTTATGAAATCCGAATATTCAAAGGCAAACAACTAATTGTCATGCTGAAACCTCACCCTACTGGAATTCAAATCAGTTTTAAGCAGCTTAGCACAGCCCTACTTAATCACAACTTGAAATATTTTACAGACAGATTTATGCAACACAGGGCATTTACTAAGACTAACAGGAACCATTCAGTTTAACTACAACTAGTCCTTTACAAAATAAAATAAAACTCGTATGCATCTCTAAGTACACAAACACACAGCTCATGGTTCAAATACGAATACACTCACGTTTAATAGTTCATCATTTCAATACAATTTATTACAAATTAATGTTTCGGCCAGTCCAAATATGCGACCCAAATCAAAGTAAACGTAAACAAATACCAATTATCTAGCATCTATTCTAGTATAACAACTTGAACGCGCGCACTTCAAGAGGTAAATAGGTGAGCCTTTAAAGAAAAGTTTAACATTAAAGAAAAGTTTGATTAGTTTAAAATGTGGTGGTTAGTTGTGATACTTCTGCTGGGGATAGTTCTCCTCTCCTCTTTTCCCTGCTCTGTGTCGCCCGTTCATTTTGAAACTTGGCTGATACCTTCTGACCTTCTCGAGGATTCCTTATTCACAGACCTCTCAACCATTATTTCCAGTCTTCTTATATGACCCCCCACATTTCCTATGACAGTTGACTCCGCTTGAGGATCTTGCATATTTTACTGATGAACCACTTTCTTCGTTCATCTGTGTCACTGAAAATACCTTTTCTGCGGGGGATATCCCTCTTCTTTTTGTGGCACAACTCGGGAACTGGCATTTCCCCGACCTTTGAGTCTCGTATGAATTTTCCAAATTACGTCCATCACTCTCCGCGTTGTTCTTTCTTGATTCATCCACTGGCTTTGGCCTTGAGGTCTATAACCTTTGATTTCTGCGGGGGATATCCTTCTTGACATTGGTCCTTCCTTTTATCAATCTCATCTCGCTGGGGATATCCTGATACTGGCCTCACACTTGTTCCTTCCTGACTTATACCACTTGGATGTACCAGACAGATCTCGTCTTGCATAATTGGAAAGTTGATGGCAAATTTTGAAGTCATTTCTCACTTGTTTTGACCAAACAGACTCTGTTGGGGAATTTTTTGATGAAAGAAGAAAGCTAAAAGGAACAGAATAAAAGACAGAGGAAAAGGATGACTCTCTAAAAAGGAAAAACTATGAAATAACAACCTATCAAACGCGGATACCAACTCTAATGGTCATGACATGCACATGTGGCCTATCCTCCGTCGTTAATCGTCTTTCATAATCTTTGTCTGGTGATTTCCCATTTGATTCTCAATCTTTATTCGACTTGTAGTGCTCGAAGGGTTTTCACTATCAAGCCTCTCTCATTTTGGCTTTTCTCTTAACTCACAGTCACCTCAAGGTGCCCGTGAAGGTGTTCACCAATAAGACTCTCTCATTTGTATTACTTTTCAGCTGGGGATTGGGGTGTTACCGCTACGACTCTCTCATATTTCTCTTCTACTGGGGTTCAGAGTCTTTTCTGCTGGGGATCAAAGTGTTATGTTCGCCGATAAGACTCTCTCATTTGTCTGACTTGGCATCTTTTGAGGACTGATCAAAAGGTCTCTCTTTGGACCATAATGTGGGATTTTGGATAGGGCTAGAAAGAAAGGGTATTTAAAGGCTCAAAACAAAACAACTTGGGTTCAAAATTACAACCTTCGGAACTAGATTTTCTTTACAATAAACCCAAACTTTTGTCCCAGTTTCTTGCTTGGGGATTTTTTTTTTAATTTTTATTTACACTATGACCGAGCTGTGAAGCACCTACGTATCCTCTTTGAGGAATCAGGTCAAACATAGTTCCCAATTCCTCGTTGTTCTAGTTTTCCTTTCCACTTATTATTTTCTCTTTTTCTTCTTTATCTTTTTGTTGTTTTTGTTGTTTTTTTTCTTTTCCTTCATCTTCCATGTTTGTGTTTCTAATCTTTGCTACTGATTCCGAAGGAGGGGTATGAAATAAAACAAATAAGGCTCAAAGGGTTAACGAAGGATAAAGTGTTTAGATAGCAGAATAAAATGCCTCTGTTACTCCAATCTTCAAAACATGCCAAGTACAAACAACATAATTAAACATTCGCAACATCTTCTGATTGTGCTAGACTTGATAACCATATCCACACATTTGCCTTTTTCATTTGTTAATTTTACAGCGCTATTGGACAACACTTCCGTTCTCATTATCACGAATGATCCTTGCCAATTTGGCCAACTTGCATTTACAGTTTCTTTATGTTTTATCTGCCCACGGTTCCGCATGGTTCGGGCTTCAAATGATCTCAACTGTTCTTATTTCCTTTAGATGCCCCTATCATCTTCCCAATTGCTTTAAGATTAGGCCTAGAGCTATGTGTGTATGTCATGTCACTAGAGTTGACAGGAAAAGAACTATAAAGAGGAGAGAATAAAAGAAAATGACTAAAATATAAGAAAATAGGCTATTGCATTGGATGATGAAACAGTTCGAACAACCAGATAAGCAAACTAAATTAGGGTTACAACCCTTAGAACAAACCTAGACAACACTAACATGAGATATTACGACCAAAGGAACTGGGTAAAATCAAAAGATAGAAGGGTCTGATTTACAAGAAAATATCCAGATTACAACCCTGAAATAATCTGGACAACAGAAATGACAACAAAATAAACCACCAAAACTCCACTCTGGTTGACCAAGAAATGGAGAGTCTTCCCAATTACCAAGCACGACATCTTAGCCACTGAACTTCGCATCAATATTTCCAAGACCATTATCTGCTTCAACATCTTCAGCTTTAGTCAATACCCCAAGAGGATTCACATGCTCTTCACTACCATCGTCGATCACAATCACTCTTTCGTGAATCATTATTTCTATTTCTCTTTTCAACGAATGTCAGCTCTCAATGTTGTGCCCCCGAACATTGGAGTGTTATGCACATCGTGCAGTAGAATCAAAGCTTCTTGCATGTGGATCTGGAATATATCCGGGGAGTGGATCAATCAAGCCAGCGTGCTTTAGCCTTTCAAACAGGCTTGCATAAGATTCTCTCATAGGGGTGAAAGCCTTTTCTCGTTTCTGGAACCTCTCATTCCTAAATGCCTGATTTGGCCTAAAACCCGAACTTGGGGGTTTCCGATATGCTCGAGGTGATGGATGGGCATTTTGTGGAGCTGGGTATTTGGAAAGTGAGGTATGATTTTGGGGGTCCCGTGGAGAGAAGTAATGTTGGTGAGGGAAGTAGCGTTGGGAAAATATAGCTGGGTGACGAGTGATGGAGCTACTCGGGTGGCTGGGAAAGCTGTGATAGGCGGGTAGATATGGAGAGTGTAGGGGATCATCTGGCATTGTGTTCGGTGTTCAGGTAAGGACAGAGTCCAAGAAGCTAGGTGGTAATGGGAGTGGTGCTTTCCCGGCCATCCATGCCCGGTACATGTCGGCCATATGTTGTCTTAACATTTTCACTTCTTCTGCCAACCCATTGTTCTGTTCAACCAGCTAATTCCGGGCATCAGAACCAATCCACTCACTTCTGGCGTTCTTTGCCATTGTTTTTTTCCTCTGTGTTGCAGGTAAGAGTTACCACTTTGAAACCACAAACCAACCACCCTTCTCGTATGAATACAACAAAGTGAAGTCATCACGTTAACGTTAGGGAATTTGACAGATAGGTAAACACATACCAGGGATGCAATGCACCTAGGCAGTTAAACCTTTCTATCATGCATTTGCTTCAATTACGTACATCATTCCCGCTTCTTATAATTGTACCTCTCCTACTAATTTATCCTTATTTTTTTTATTTTCCCCTTTTCTTTTTTTCTTTTAGTGGTGGTGGTCGAATCTTATGTGGATTGCCTACGTATCATGTCCCCGCATGAATCAGACCTTGCGTAGTTCGGACCGATGCAAGGTAAAAGAACAATAAAACATATTTTGGAAATTTCAATTTTTCACAGTAAAACACACTTTGATTATAATGATTAAAAATTGACAAACTTAGACCGAACTAACAGACTCAGGTGAAAGGCGAGATACAGACTTGAACATTAAACAACCCAAACACTCTAATCAAAAGAAATACAAATTAAAAAAAATAGACTGACAGATTCCTTCCCCTATATGCCAATTCTAACCAAATGGCTATTTTTGCAAACGTGGCCCCTTCACATGAATTTTGAGGCCGGGAAGGATTATTTTACAAACTTGTTCGTTCTTTTACGAAAATAGCCTTTCAACAACTGAAAGATACTCTAAGGCTATCTCGGCAAGAACTGTTTAAGACACGGCCGAAGGTGGATCGGCTTATTTTGACCAAAAATCCAAACGACATTCACTTTCCTACTAACTTTTTTTCTTATTTTTCAAAAATAAATAAATAAAAGACCCAGTTTTGCAAATACGGCCTTTCAGCGTTTCGGTGACGAATATTTTAAGGCTGTGTGGGCTATCCTGTCAAAATGCCCTAAAAATGACCCAGGGTGGCTGTTTATGCAAAGTCAGCCTTCCGGCGTCCTTTTCGGGAACATTCGGCTATTTTTGACAAAACGGCATCACCCGACTTATTTATGATTCTTTTTTTCGAATTAAAATAAAAGCCCCGGTATTGCAAACACGGCCTTTCAGCGCTTCGGTGGCGAAGATTTTAAGGCTGTGTGGCTATCCTGTCAAAAAACCTTAAAAATAACCAAGGGTGGCTGTTTATGCAAAGTCAGCTTTCCGGGGTCCCTTTCGGGAACATTCGGCTATTTTCGACAAAACGACATCACCCGACTTATTTATGATTCTTTTTTTTTTCAAATTAAAATAAAAGCCCCGTTATTGCAAACACGGCCTTTCCGCGCTTCGGTGACGAAGATTTTAAGGTTGTGTGGGCTATCCTGTCAAAAAGCCTTAAAAATGACTAAGGGTGGCTGTTTATGCAAAGTCAGCCTTCCGGCGTCCCTTTCGGGAACATTCGGCTATTTTTGAAAAAACGGCATCACCCGACTTATTTATGATTCTTTTTTTTCGAATTAAAATAAAAGCCCCGGTATTGCAAACACGGCCTTTCAGTGCTTCGGGGACGAAGATTTTAAGGCTGTGCGGGTCAACCGGCCTGAATCTAAAAAAAATTACCAAACGTGACTGTTTATGCAAAATCAGCCTTCCGGCGTCCCTTTCGGGAACATTCGGCTATTTCCGGCAAAAACAATATCACCGACTTATTTATGACTTTTTTTCTTGTTTTTCAAAATAGAAAACCTGATATTTGCAAACAGGCCTTTCAGCACCTCGGGGACGAATATTTTAAGGTTGTGTGGGTCAATCAGCCAAAAAAAATGACCCAAAGGTAGCCGTTTATGCAAAGTCAGCCTTTCGGCGTCCCGTTCGGGAACATTTGGCTATGTTTGACAAAAGTGGCATCACCTGACTTATTTTATGACAAAAATTAAAATTTGACATTTTTGGCGATTTTTGCAAAATGGGAGGTTGGGCCCGATGAGAGTTGCCTACGTATCTCACACCTTGTGAGAATCAAACCGGCGTAGTTCGGGCCAATAAAAATAAACTATATTTTAAAACAAGACTCATTTCTAATAAATTGAACATAAAAAGACATTCCCCTTTTTTTTCAAAATTTCGGCAGAGTTTCGACACTACTTGAGCATTGGTTTCTTTCTAAAATAAGTAGTTATCTTTCTACACTGCTATTTCTCTCTTCTTCTCTTTTTTTTTTCTTTCTCTTTTCTCAATTTTCCTGTATTCCTCATTTTCAGAAGCCGGTCAGCATGCAAGTCTGAAGCAAATAAATGCGTAAAACAAATAGGATGCAACAGGATGGTCTTTTTCATTTCAGGGTGCCTATCCTAGACAGACCCAACCCCTGTGTTGAGTCCCCTAAGTCGAATGCAACATGATGCAAATAAACGTTCCTACTAGGGATCCGGCATGAGGTTTTGTTATACTAGGTTTATCCTGGGTATTTGTTCTAGACCTGGCTTACCCGAGCGGACAACTCGAGCCGAGGATGGGAACTGCGTACCGGTAACAAAAAGATCATCCGGCTTTGCAACTCCTCCGAATCCTCGTTCAGTTTTGGGAAATGACACTAACAGAAATAAGTCACGACCAGCGTGCACTCCTCGGAGGTAAGAAGAGAAGGTTTCGGCACAGTTTATATATACAATTCAAATAATATCAAAGCGGTAAAAAGCATCATTTTGCACATTAAGCCTAACATATATAAAATCAGATAATAAATAAAGCCAAATACAACAATTATTCTAAGCTCGAATTCTTGAACCCTGAACCAGAGTTTCTGGGTTTTTGTCCCCAGCAGAGTCGCCAGAGCTGTCACACCTCCTTTTTACTTACTACACCCCGCGAAGGGTGTAATAAAGGGAGTTTTTCCAATTAAAGGACAATCGAAATGTGATTTATTTATTTAATTCAGAGTCACCACTTGGGAGATATATGGTGTCCCAAGTCACCGGTTGAATCCCGAATCGAGGAAAAAAATGACTCTGTATTACAGTCTGCGAACCAGAAATCCGGATAAGGAATTCTGTTAACCCGGGAGAAGGTGTTAGGCATTCTCGAGTTCCGTGGTTCTAGCACGGTCTCTCAACTGTTATATTTGGCTTAAATTATCTGATTTTTAATACATGTTAAACCTGTGTGCAAATTTTAATTCTTCACCGCTTTTATTATTATTTTAATAAGAATTTGCAACGTCGTGAAAACACATCTCGAATCACGTCACATCATTGTACCCATGGTTATTGACATATTTCGACTACGTCGAGATCTGTATTTGGGTTACATAAATGTGCACCTGAGTTTAAGAAGGTAAAATTATTAAGCACGCGCCTAAAAAAGGGACTAACGCGTTATTGTCTCTTGAGAGGCCCATGAAATCCGCTAAACGGCCCATCCCGAAGTCTAAGCAATTATTGTAACCATTTATTGAGGGCCCCACAATTCATGTATTTTATTTGGCGAGGCTCGTCTCGTTTATTATATAAAGGCAATCCTGAAGCGACTACGACTTTTTATTTTTCGTCTCTACGGGAAAAAATCTTAATTAATTAACATTGATAAGAGGTCAAATCCTTATGATTCAGTTTTAAATTAATTCAAGCCCAGTAACTTACGAAGTAAAGACGGAGCATGCTTTGCAATTTGTTCAAAACATAAAGAATTGGATAGTTTGGCCTGTTGTTGTAGAAGGCAGGCCCAAGAGGCATTATTCAAGTTAGTTGTGCAACTGAACCAAAGCTGTCTGGGCCTCGTGTTTAAGCCCAGAATCGAAGGTTGAATTGACATAAGATGTAACATCGATGATAGACCAAAATTTTAATTTAATCAATATGCTGCAACTATTTTGAATTGTCTAGTTAAAGCTTATGTTCTGCTAATTGGCGCCCAAAACTGTCCAAGAGGACGCTTATGCAATCTGAATATTCAAAGGCAAACAACTAATTATCATGCTGAAATCTCACCCTACTGGAATTTAAATCAGTTCTAAGCAGCATAGCACATCCCTACTTAATCACAGCTTGAAAAATTTTACAGACAGATTTATGCAACACAGGGCATTAACTAAGGCTAACAGGAACCATTCAGTTTAACTATAACTAGTCCTTTACAAAATAAAAAAAAAAACTCGTATGCATCTCTAAGTACACAAACACACAGCTCATGGTTCAACTATGAATACACTCACGCTTAATAGTTCATCATTTCAATACAATTCATTACTAATTAATGGTTCGGCCAGTCCAATTATGCGACCCAAATCAAAGTAAACATAAACAAATACCAATTATCTAGCATCTATTCTAGTATAACAACTTGGACGCGCACACTTCAAGAGGTAAATAGGTGAGCCTTTCATTTCAGCATTTCAATTCAAAAAGCTACGTCGAATCAATCTCGAGAATGTGTACCTAGAATTTACAACAATAAAGAAGGAGCAGTCAGTAGCAGCAAACAGCAAACACCAACAGCCCAGTGATGAATGCAGCAAACCCAGGAGAATTTGAAACCAAACAAAACCAGAATACTCAAGCATCAACAACTCAAATAAACTAAAATGAGCTTGGGATTGAACCAAAACTTCTATAAAACCAATATTAAATCAAGATACTTCAAACAATACCAACTTAGCTTGGATTTGATACCCTAGACCTTAGGAAACTTTTCAGCAATCGACTCACGAACTAACATGAGCAAGACCATCAATTAAACTTGAGGTTGGACTATAAAGGCCAATAGAACAGTGACTTGCAGGGTTCTAAAATTTTCAGCCTTCCCCACTCTTAGCTTTTAGTTTTCCTTCAGTGTTTTTAGCTCTAAGAATCTGAAGAAGTCCCTTTCTTATTGTCCTAATGCCTCTATTTATACCAAAACTGAACCTCTCCTAGCCCTTGAAGCACTCAAACTAATAAAACCAATCTGCCCATCATATTCCCTCAGACCCATTACTACATGTCTAATTCTATTTTTAATTCCCTTGTTCCCCACTAACCTTTGTCTTTTCTTTATTAAATTTCACACAGGTATGGGCAGTCATTCTTAATCAATTTCCTTTTAAAAACCCCATAATATTATGTTTCCCATCCCACTATTATTAAATAATACATTAGTTTAATGGTTATTTAACTACTTCACTGACATCCCACTCAAACTAGACCCTTTTCAAATTTTTAAGTCCCAAATTACCCTGGAAACTACTGAAATTACTGCCCTACCCACTCCCCTTACAATCTGTACCCAAACTCATCAGCTATCTAATTAAGAGAACCTAGGTTAATCCCTAATTAATCACTAGAACAACTAAGGCTGAATTTAAGCCTAATTCATATCAGACCCTTATCAGTTATAACCAATTCACAATTCCTAACAATTAATCAACATATGCATGGGACAAAATAAACACAACTAATCCTATTGAAAGGAACTTTAAACCACATGAAAAATAGGGAAAACCAAACATATACAATAATCATCATTAACACAAACATGAATTAGCTAACACACGAAACTTACTTAATCGACTCGCCAGTTTATGACATATGCCAATCAATCAGAAGAAAAATGGACCAAGAAAAAGTTCCGAAAGAGGAGGAAGAAATTATTGACCAAAAATGTTGAATTATAACAAAAATCAATCCGATGAATAACAACAACAACAAAACAAACATAAGTAAAAGGAAAGAAGAATAAATACCTCAAAAACCTCAGACCGGACCCCCATTCATTTTAGTTGAAACTTCAAACTAAGTTTGAAGCCAAAACGGACCTTAATTGAGTGTTCTCGACTGAGAACACACGACTAAGGTCGGTCACGACCTCAATTTTTCCTTTTGGATTAACTCCCAGTTTTGGTTCTTTTATGGTTCGTCCAGTTCTAGCTTGATTCGAGTGGAACTGACATGGGATTTGGCACAAGGGGGTTTGGTTGGTCAACTGGTGTTGATTTGGGGCGATTTAGGTTTAGCGCCGCCACCGAAGGATCTTGTGGCAGTGCTAGGGTTCATGTCTTCAAATCGATATTCGAGGAGGGGGTCCGGATTCGAAGAAAACCAATGGTGTTCTAGTGGTGAGCGAGGTCCAGGGGTCAAGGGGTGTAAGTTTGGTGGCCATTAGATGGATTAGGGTTTTGACTGATTCTTCGATTGAATATTCGAAGAGCATGGTTGGGATTCGAAGATGATGGAGTGGGGATTTGGAATGGGGAGGTCGAGGGGAGTTCAGGGTGTAAAACTGGGGCTGTTTGGGCCGTCGGAACATCCGTGAGGCAATTTCTGGTAGGCGGAGGGCGGCGGAGTGAGGCGGAGGGAGACGGGCCTGTCTCTGAGGCTTAGAGACGATGAGGGGCGGGGGGTTTGGCTTAGGGGGGATGGGTAGGATTTAGGAATATATACTAGAGGGGGAAACGAATCCTGGCCGTTTGATCTGATGAGATCAACGGCCTGGATTGATCACTAACATGGGAATGACGTCGTTTGGGGGATGATGCGGGTAGACCGGGTGTGGGAATGGGTCGGGTCATTTAGGCGGGTGAGGGAGGAGAGTTCTGAGCCGTTGGATGGTGATCAAATGGACGACTGAGATGGATAGCCATCGAAACGACGTAGTATTCTACCGATACTACGTCGTTTGGACGGTCTCGTGGACTGGGTAACTGAACCGGGTAAAAAATGTTTTGGGCCTGGACTTTTGGTAAAAAATGAGACGGCCCAGTCCGGTTTTTCTCTTTAATTTTGTTTTCTTTTCTTTTTAAACTAATCTTCAAAATTAAAAACCTAAAATCCTAATTTAAATTGTAAAACCAAAACTTGCCAAAATACTAATTAGCTTCTAATAGCTATTATCACACATAATTGAATACTAATTAAAACAAAATCACTCAACTAGACCTTAAATGTTAAAAACGCAAAGTACATTATTTTTTGTGATTTTTTTATTTTTGTAAAACAAACTTAATTACTCCTAATAAATCCTAAATGCAAATGCAACATATTTTTGTATTTTTATTAACTTTAACAAATAATCACGCACAGACAAATGCAAACACTAAAAGAAAAATAACACAAAAATCTACAAAAATCACACACAACACAAAACTATATTACTTGGAATTTTTGGGAGTAATTTTCATATAGGGCAAAAATCACGTGCTCACAGTTAGGAGCCCTGAGGGCTCGGGAGTATTTTCGGAGGTGTTTTGGATGGTTTTGGACTTAGGAAGATTGCAGGAAATCTGCAACAGGTGCACAATGATGTTCTTCTTCGCGTTCGCACTATGCCTCTCGCGTTCGCGAAGCTTCAGCTTCATCCTTCATCGCATTCGCATCATCTCCTCGCGTTCGCGTAGAGCATTTTGTCTTAGAAGACTTAGCCTTCATTTTACTCATCACGTTCGCACTTATATCCCCGCGTTCGCATAGTTCATAGGGCCCCCTTCATCGCGTTCGCGTAGGTGTCCATGCGTTCGCATAGACCAAGTCCTGGACCCCCCCAGCTTTCTTCTTCGCGTTCGCATCATTCCAATCGCGAACGCGATGCCTTCCCTAGTTACCCCTTCGGGAACGCGACACTGTCCCTGCGAACACGAAGGGCAATTTTGCCCAGTGATTTTTTTTAAGTTTTCAGAAACAGTAGCTTCAGGTTTTATTCAAAAATTCACGCGAGCTCTTCTTCTCCACAACCCCTAGGTGACTTGTAGAGCGATTTTTCACCAAATCTTCTTGGGTAAGTATTATCTAACTCGTTTTCTTCATTTTCTATCATCATCCATTGAATCCAAGGCCTAAACATGTAATATAGGGTTGAAATTGAGGAAATTGGGTAGAGTTAGGGCTTTTCGATTTTCTTTGATTTAGACCTCGTTTTGGGGTCGAATTTGAAAACGAATTGTATATTCGGGCTCGTGGGGGAATGGATGATATGGAATTTTTTTGAATCTCGTGTTTTGACCAAGCGGGCCCGGGGTTAATTTTGGAATTTTTTGGAAGAAAGGTTGGGAATCTATACTTAGGCATTGGGTTTGATTTGTTTGGCTATTATTGATACTATAAAGTCATTATTTCATAGATTGGATAGAGTTGGAGCCGAATTCGAGAGGGAAAGCGGTTATTGTGGATTGATCTAGCCGTGGAAGTTGAGGTAAGTGTTTGGTCTAACTTCGGCTTGAGGGAATAAGAGTAGTCTTATTTGCTAATTGCTATTTGTTGAGTGCAGTGTATAGGCATGGTGACGAGTATCTATATACTGGTATCGAGCATGACCGTGAGTCCTAAATTGCTAAATTATCGGATTCTTAATTGTTGTTTATGAGAACTGGGTTGGAAATCTTTAACACTAAGCCAATAATTGTTGAGACTATGTATGGATTTAATTGTGTTAAGTAGAAATTGAATGAGTTTGGTTATAGCTGGATCTCCCTTGCCGGGATAGTTTACTATATTATCTTGTTCCCTTGCCGGAATAGTTTATTATAACATCTTTCTCCCTTGCCAGGATTATATTGTGTATTGTGTTGAAAGAAATGGGATCATGTGGCACGCCGACCACGAGATACTATAAAATGGGATCGTGTGGCACACCGACCATGAGATACTATGAAATGGGATCATGTGGCACGCCGACCACGAGATACTATGAAATGGGATCGTGTGGCACGCCGACCATGAGATATTATAAAATGGGATCGTGTGGCACGCCGACCACGAGATATTATGAAATGGGAGCGTGTGGTACGCCTACCACATGATATAAGGAAATGGGATCATGTTGCACGCCTACAACAAGAGGAAATTGTAATAAGTGAAAGTGAGACGTTAGTCCATTATTATGTGTTAGAAGAAATCAGATGTAGTTTCGTCATTTATTCCTGATATTCTATTTTTATCTGCTACCCCCGTAAGAATGTTCCCGCTCCCAGCTGTAATTGTTTACTTTTCGCTATTATTTTGTTGTACTTGTATATATATATATATATCTGCACAGATTTATCTGGTAGTCTGGTCTAGCCTTGTCACTACTTCGCCGGTGTTAGGCTAGGCACTTACCAGTACATGGGGTCGGTTGTGCTGATGCTACACTCTGTGCATCTTTTTGCATAGACCACAGTACCGGAGCAGCAGCTTTTGGAAAACAGTAGGAGCATTGGGAGCTAACTTCAGTCCAGAGATTCCGAGGTATCCTTGCTGACGTCCGCATGGCCTGGAGTCTCTTCTATCTTTATTTCGTTTGTTGTCCTTGTACCAGAACAAACAATATTGTATTTTATTCAGACTCTGTTTTTAGTACTCTATAGACGTTTGTGAGTTAGCGACTCCAGTTTTGGGTAGAGTTTGTGATTGAATTTCCGCATTTGTTTTCAGTTATTTATATTTAAGACTTCCGCTTTGTCATATTATGTTTTGTTTTTATTAAATGGTCGAAAAGTGCTAAATAAAGTAAATTGAGTTGGCTTGCCTAGGTCCTATTAGTAGGCACCATCACGACTCCCGAGAATGGAAAATCCGGGTCGTGACAATAAGTTTTCTCACTTTTTGTTTTCTTTCTTTCTTTGTTTTGTTTTTGTTTGTTCGTCTACTGTTTCTTCTTTTTTGCCAAATTTTAATTTCTTTTGTAAAAATTTTAATTGCTATTTTTATGTTTTTACTGTTTCACTTAATTCTATTTTTTATTTTATTTTTTGTGTGAGTCTTAATTTTTTGTTTTGATTAATAGTAGCATGATTAATTTTGATTTTGTCTAGTTCATAGTAGTAATAGTGTTAATTAGAATTAATTTCCAGTGTTGATTAGTTAGATTGATTTATTTGTACAATTTTTAGGGTTTTTTTTTTATTATAATTGAAATTATTTGGATATAGCTGAATACTCCAGGGCCTTGGTATTAACCATGGTCACTTTGACCAAGTTAAAAGGGGTTGGGGCTGGTTTAGACTAGGTTGGTAATTCAAAACTAATGTAGGGGTAGTAAAGGTAGTTCAATTAAGAGAATCCTGCAGTAACCAAAATAGAACCCCCTAGAACCTTCTAGAAGGGGGTTCTAAATTGAAATTTAGGAACTTGGCAGTATAACTTGACCAACAAGTCATGAATTGAAGGACTAAGTAGTTAAAAATTGAAAATAAAAGAGGGACCTAGAATGTAAAAGGAAAATCTGAAAATTGCCCTTACTTGGCCTATAAAAGGGGCAATACCCTTGCCTCGCAAGGCAAGTTCTGGAGAGCTACAGATCTAAAAATTCAAAATTCAAAAATTTAAGAAGCCTAGTGAGATCTGAAATTTAAAAATCCAAAAAAAAAAAAAAAA
>MU695295.1:13373-24548 GCA_026770625.1 Nicotiana glauca | reverse complement strand
AAAAAACAAAATTTTAAAATCCAAAAAAAAAAAAAAAAAATCAGAATTCCAAACACTGAAAAGCCCAGAAAACTTCAGGCAACTAAAACTCTAGAAATTACTATTCCATTAAATTCTCTTAGAGTGATCTTAAGTTCCAGTTTCTTAATTAACATTCTAGCTTATATAAGGTTGAAAATGGCCCGAATCTTCTTGGTGTTTTGGTAATTGAAGTTTTAGAGGTCCTGTTGTTATTTCGAGTTTAATTGGGTTCATTTGTGTTTAGTTTTGGTTGTTCACTGTTGCTGCTCATCTGAAATCAATTCCTGGGTTGCTTGATATCATTTTTTGGGCTTGAAACTGGTCTTATTACTGCTGCTTGTTGCTGTTTTAGCTGACCTTCAACTCCTTTCATTTTTTCTAATTTCCAGATACATTTTTGCCTCAAATGATATGTAAAGCTTGGATCAACAAATGTGACCAAAATTGAAGATAAATGATGAAACCTTCCCTTTTTTTCTCATGAATTTTTTGCTGATTTACTTAGCTTAGAGGTTTATCATAATTGAGTTATTTAGACAATGCCTTATTTGTATTAATATGATTGTTTGGATTGATTGTAACTGGACTGTTTGGACTACTTTTCAGCATATTATGTGTGACGACCTAAAGGGTTATCACTTGATTCCTCTTTTGCTCCGTGCTCCCGAGGTCTTGAAAACCTCACTTTTACTTGTCTTGATTGGCGTGCGCAGTCCGGGCACGTAGCCGGAAAGTTTCTACGTTGAAATATGAATTCTGTGTGAAAAATGATGAATTTTGATATTAATATAGTTAAAGTTGACTTCGGTCAACATTTTTGGTAAACGGATCCGGACCCGTGATTTGACGGTTCCTGAGGGTCCGTAGAAAAATATGGGACTTGGGTGTATGCCCGGAATAGAATTCCGAGGTCCCAGGCCCGAGGAATGAATTTTTCCATGAAATTGTTCTCTGAAAATGCTTATGGAAAATAAAAAATAAAATTTGATCAAAAATTGATGGTATCTGGCTTGTATTTTGGTTCCGATGCCCGGTATAGGTCGTATATGTTGTTTAGGCGCTATCTGTAAAGTTTGGTTAAAAACGGACGTCGTTTGACTTGTTTCGGGCTATAAGTTCCAAATTTGAAAGTTTATGAAACTTAGAAGAAAATCATGTGATTTTGGGGTTTGATTCCATGTATATGATGTTATTTTAGCGATTTGATCGCACAGATAAGTTTGTAGGATGTTGTTGAGTTAGTGTGTGTGATTGGTTGGGAGCCCCGAGGGATCGGGTGTGTTTTCAGAGGTGTTCGGTTTGGTTTTGGACTTAAGAAGTTAGCAGATTTTCTACAATTTTTGCACAGGGGTTTTCTTCATCGCGTTCGCATCACTAGGTTCGCGTTCGCGTAGTTCTGTGCCTTTCCCCTTCGCGTTCGCATCTTGACCCTCGCGAATGCATAAGCCAAATTCAGGCCCCAGTATTTCCCTTCTTCGCGTTCGCGTTCTGGCCATCGCGATCGCGATGATTTATTATGTCCACTATCGTGTTCGCATCCCTTAATACGCGTTCGCATAGGCCAATCTTGGACCCCCAGTATTTTTCCTCTACGTGTTCGCGTTGACCCTCTCGCGAACGCGATGACCTGCCCATATTACCCTTCGGAAACGCGACCCTCTTCCCGCGAACGCGAAAGGCAATTTTGCCCTGTTATATTTTTAATTTCCAGAACAGTACACACGGGTTTTTTCACAAAATTTCTCACGAGCTCTCTTTTTTCCCAAGCTTTAGGAAGCCATTAAAGCTCCCATTCTTCAAGGTCACTTGGGTAAGTAATTACCCACTCATTTCCTTCACTTTTCCTTTATTAATTAGCAAGTTTCTAAGTCTAAATCATGAAATTAAAGTAGAAATTAGGGGCTTTTGGGTAGAGTTAGGGTTTTGGGAATTTTGGGTGATTCAACCTCAATTTGGGGTCGAATCTTAAAATAAATTATATATTTGAACTCGTGGGGTTATGGGTGACTAGGTTTTGGTCCGAGCCTCGTGTTTGGACTATGTGGGCCCGGTATCGAATTTTTGGAAGAAAGCTTGGAAATTCATATTTAGGCATTGGTTTTAGTTTATTTAGCTATTATTAATATTTCAAGGTCATGATTTCATAGATTTGACCGAGTTGGAGCCGAATTCGAGGGGTAAAGCTACACTAGAGGCTTGAGTTTATTTTTGGAGCCTTTGAGGTAAGTGTTTGATCTAACTTTGGCTTGAGGGAATAGGATTAGAATATTATTTGCTAATTGCTAAATGTTGAGTACGGTATATAGGCATGGTGACGAGTATCTATACACCGGTGTCTAGCATGACCGTGAGTCCTTATTGTGCTTATTCTGGTTTTGTTGTGACTCCTCCTTGTTAAATTGGTGAACCCTATATAATGTGAAGAGTATGGGAAGGAATTTATGATTTGTAAACTTTTTGGAGCATTGGCTCGAATGATAAAGTAACTATTGAGTAAGAAATGTAAGAAAGAGAAAGAGATGTGATTATTCCCTTGCTGAGCTGTTTACATATATTGATTATCTCCCTCGCCGGGATGTGAAAGTCATTGTTATTGTTCCCTTGCCGGGATTTGACTATTTACTTGTGTTTTCCCTTGTCAGGATATCTATTACTTTTGTCTATCCCCTCGCCCCCATTGTTTGTGATTGCTGTTTGGGTGAGGTTGAGTGATAAAGCACGATGGGTGATGCCGTACTCGATTGTTTTGATTATATTATGAATGAAGGAACATTCCATGCCAGGTTTCGATTATTAATGCACGAAGGGACATTCCGTGCCATGCCTTGATTATTAAGCACGAAGGAACATTCCGTGCCATGTTTGAATACTATTGCACGAAGGAACATTCCGTGCCATGTTTTGATTATATTATGCACGAAGGAACATTCCGTGCCATGTTTTGATTATTAATGCACGAAGGGACATTCCATGCCATGCCTTGATTATTAATGCACGAAGGAACATTCCGTGCCATGTTTTGATTGTATTTGCACGAAGGATCATTCCGTGCCATGTTTTGATTATTAATGCACGAAGGGACATTCCGTGCCATGCCTTGATTATTAATGCACGAAGGGACATTCCGTGCCATGCCTTGATTATTAATGCACGAAGGAACATTCCGTGCGATGCCTTGATTACTATTGCACGAAGGAACATTCCGTGCCATGTTTTGATTATTAATGCACGAAGGGACATTTCGTGCCATGCCTTGATTATTAATGCACGAAGGAACATTCCGTGCCATGTTTGATTACTATTGCACGAAGGAACATTCCGTGCCATGTTTTGATTATATTTGCACGAAGGATCATTCCGTGCCACATTTTGATTATTAATGCACGAAGGGACATTTCATGCCATGTTTGGTTTATTACTCTCGTTGACTTTGTAGTTGTACCATTTCATTACTTATTTATTTACCTTATATTCTAAACTGCCACAGCCCCTACAGCATGCGCCCCTCTCTCTTGACTTTTTAAATTTCTATATTCTCTCATATTGCGTATATATATAGTTGAACTACACAGGTTTGTTTGGTGGTCCGGTCTAGCCTCGTCACTACTTCGCCGGGGTTAGGCCAGGCACTTACCAGCACATGGGGTCGGTTGCATTGATGCTACACTCTGTGCATCTTTTTGCATAGATCCATGTGTTGGAGCAGCATTTGAGTAGCAGTAGCATTCTGGCAGCGAGCTTCCAGTCCAGGGACATTCGAGGTAGCCTTGCTGACGTCCGCAGGGCCGGAGTCCTTTCTATTTTTTTAGTTTGTTATCGTTGTATCGTAGCAGACAATTTTATGTTTCATTCAAACCTTGTATTTAGTATTCTCTAGACGTTCGTGAGTACTGTGACACCAGTCTTGGGTAGAGGATTGCTAATCTTCCGCGTTTCTTTTAGTAAATTTTATTTGAGACTTCCGCCTTATGGTTAAATGCTTTATTATTGTTTATGTTGTTGATGTTCGCTAAAAGAGGTAATTGACAATTGGCTTGCCTAGCTCCTACTAGTAGGCGCCATTGATCGGTGCAGACTCAACCCTTGGGATTGAGTGGGCGCTAACTACTTTTACCCGATAGTGGTGTCGGGGTCAATTTCCTCAGCGAGCTAGTTATGGGAGTCGAGTATTTGTGAAGTCTAGAAAAGTGCTCTGGCTCCTAATTTTGCTTCTATCATTTTTGGTTTTCTTTTGTTTATCAACTAGATTTATCAACTTAAATTGTAAACTAAGTTATGCTAAGTAATGATGCTAGTTGTATACGATAAGAGAAAGGCACTAGGGTTGTAGCATTTGCCTAGATGACTAGTTAACAGGTATAGAATTCTAATGCAAGGATGATAATTAAAAGAAATATGGATAACCGTTGCACTTTAGCATTCACTCTCACACCTCTCAGTAGAGAGAGTGATTTTTGCCCAATTGACTCTCTCGAGACCAATTGGGTAGGCTAATTTGCCCAAGCAACTTTAAGGTTCAAGTAGGGTAATTACTCTCTCGAGGTTTAACCCGTTACTTGGGACTACCATTCTCATGGGTCCATCCCAAATCCTTGTTGGGTTAATTGTGAGGTCATAGACTCTCTTTCTCAAGAAGAGTCAAGACCCACTAAGCTAGACTTAGTGTTTGCAACCACCAAATCCAAGTGAAAACATATAATCAACCCAAATACCAAACACCCAACATCATCCAAGTATTAAGCAAATACACCCATTAATTACCCACACTAGGGTTGAGCCACAACCCTAGCTAATGGGGTTAGCTAGACATGGAAGAAGCAGAAAGTGAAGAAATACTAGAAGAAATTAACATAATCATTAACTACAAGTTTAATCTACTTGAATCCACGTTAATTACAAGAGAAAATTGCCTAAAGTAGGCTAATATGAAGTGTCTCGTGCGCAGCTGCTCAGATAGATTACAAAAACTGCTTCTAGAAAAATAAAATGTTCTATTTATACTACACAGGAAAAACCGGACAAAAATACCCCTGAGGGTCTGACGCGGACCGTATAGAAATGACATGCGGCCGCGTAGGGCAACTGGTCTTTTGATCTGTGCTTTTCGACTTGAGGATGCGGACCGCATAGAAATGCCACGCGGGCGCATAGGTTGAGTCAAGCGGACCGCGTGGAAATGGTGCGCGGCCGCACAATAGAATTTTGTCCCATTTTGACTCTCTGAACTTTTACCCACGCGGACCGCACTGATTTGGTGAGCGGCCGCGTGGGACTTTGCCTTGAATAGCTTAGCCTCTGATCAATCATCATTGCAGACCGCGTGGAAATAGATGCGGTCCGCGTGGGTTTTCTTCACAATTGCTGGTTCTCTGAACTTTCCTGCGCGGCCGCACATCAAAACAGTGCGGTCCGCACAGGTTACCTATTTCCCCACTTTCAGTCATCTTTTGACGCTTGGCAGATTTGACTCCTTTTTGAGCCGATTTGTGATATTTATAATCTAGTCGCTCAAGCCTGCAATCAAGCGCAACTTGTAAGCAATTCCGGACTAATTTAGAGCAATTTATGCACAAAGCTCAGGTAAGAAGGGGTATAAAACATGCATAGTTCATAGTTATCAACTCCCCCAAACTTAAACCTTTGCTTGTCCTCAAGCAATTAAAATGAGACTTACCCCTCAATAGAAAACATCCAAGTAATTCCTGTTTGTCCTAAAGTAACCTCAATCAAGCATCAATTTGGACTAACAATTGCCCTCAATGCGAATGCATCATTAACGCATTTAAAACTTTGAAAACTTGTGGATCAAGTGTGACACAAGAGCCTCAAGGGTTGACACATGTCATCAAGGAACCTTTCTCAAGTACTTTGGTCATTTTGGAACCCAAACTCACACATCCTCGACTCTCCCTAAGTGAACCTCACCTTTTATAGTAATTGCACACAAATCGAGGTGGAAGGATTTTTTGCTCATCTCTCACAAAGAAGAGATTCTAGGTCCGACACTAAGTACCATATGNTCAAACCTTTCTCCCCTTTTGTTGACTTTGAATCCTCTTTTTGGGTCTTTTTCACTTTTGTCTTTCTTTTTACCCCCCCTTTTTTTTAATTATTTTTTTTCATTGCCTTCCTTTGCTTTTTGCGTTTGTGCCTTTTCTACCACATTGGTGCCGTTCTTGTCTCCCCCCAAACTTAGATATTTGCCATTACTCAAGGAATGATTTTTGCGTTCCAAGAGAGGGTTTCATTAAAAACGGGTATAGACTTGTAACTTTGGTTCATAAAAGAAGAAGGTTTAAGGCTCAAAAGGGGTGAACTAGGGATCATTGCATTGGTAGGTCATGAAATGGATCAAGTTAGCATTTTTGGATCAAGGAGAGCCTACAATCACGTCTCAAGTCAATTTCCACCTATGATTTCGCCTCAACAAACATTTGGGGCAAGTTCTAGACCATTGGCTTGGTACTTGGGCTCACAAATCGAATTCTCGGCACACATACACTCAAGGATTGCCAAAGATGGAGTCAAGGGCCCACAACAACCTTAGTCACGATTCAAGCGCGCAATGGCCCTTATTGACCACATGATGATTATTTGGCCAACACAAGATTCTCAAGGCCACAACTTTCACCTTCCTCAACATAATTTAATGTCTTTGACCATAAGTTGAAAGGCAAATGTGCTAGGCCCAAGTGAAACTATGCCTGAGGTACCCTTAACTACAAAAAAAAAACTTGAAAATCAAAAAGAAAAATCAAAAACTGACTCAACCCTTAAGAAAGTTGTCACGCTATCTATCATTGGGAGGAGCCACCCGGTTCACACAACACTCTACCCTTGGAAAGAACCGTGGCATTAAGAAAACCAAGGACTTGTTGCAACATCAGAGCAAAAACCAAAAAGAGGCTACGAGCTTATCTTTGCAACTAAAACAAATTTTTTTTTTGAAAATAACAAAAATAGAAAGAAAGCTCAAATGCCAACCAAATGAATATGTACACAAAGGGAGTAGAATATATAACTGAGGGAGTCCAGAATGAAAATTTATATACAAATCATCTATATCTATGAATGTACTGAGAGTAAAGAATATATACAATCATCCAGTCAATCAAAAAGTAGGGCCATACCCCCACGAAAAAGAGCTAGCATTGTCCCAAATGCTAACTACCAAATAAAACATCAAAAACCATCAAAGGATATAGAACGACCCCTCAAGCCTCATCAGCTGCCCTGTGCTGGTCAGTGGCTCCCGTGCCCTCTGTAATGGTAGGGACCTCAGACTGGTTCCCAGCCTGCTGCTGTGCTACTGGAACCGGTGCCTGCTCCTGGTGTGGCTCATCAACTGAAGGGGCACTGGAGGGACCCTCATGCTCTGTAGCGACTGCTATCACAACTCCCTCAATATTAGGGAGTTTTCTCTTCTTCTTCGGCCTGTGCTCCTTTACCTGTGGCTGCTCAAATGATGGCTCTCCGGCCGGCACCTCAAACAGTAAGTCAAGTGGCAGCTGATCCGCCACTAGTTTGTCTACCTACACCTTCAATGTCGTCACCGACTCCTTCGAGGCCTTTGTCTTTCTCAGCTCTCTGTGATCCTTGGCCAAGCTCTTTAGTGCCTTGCTGTGCTCCCCAACTGCCTTGGCCAAGGTATCCTGCTTTGCCATCATTTGCTCCTGGTTGGCTATGATTTCTTCAAAGTCTCCTCAATAGAAGCAGGGATCTCAACAGTCGCCGGTGCTCACTGAGCCTGCACGGCTGTGGTCAATGTGGACAACTTGGATGTCGCAGCCGACATCCAATTGTTCAAACTAGCTAAAGAATGCATGAGCTGGTTGGCGGTGAACCTGTGAGTCTTTGATACCGGAATCACCGGATCAGCTGAGGTAGAAGGGGGTGCCGTGGAAGGTCCTGGGGGCAGTGCCTCATTAGTAACAGGCTCAGTGGACTGCTCAGTAGCAACTGGCTCTTCAGACTGACCAGCTGCGGAAGAAGTGGAGGCCTGACTCTTCTTGGCATTCTTTGGGTTGTCAGGACCCTTCTGATCATACCATGAATACGGGCTCACCGGAGGTACCATAACATCATAATTCTTCTTCTTTACTTTCAATTCTTTAAAGTACAGGGAAAGTGTGTTGGGGAAAGGGTAGTTTTCTTTGTCTCATTACCCACAATAGAAATCACTCTATGCATGATGTTTCCCACATTCAATGGAAATCCAGCCATGATGGAAGCAACCAAGACAGCACGATCAATGGGGACAGAGTGATCATGTGTGGTCGGATCAAGCCGATTGCACACGATTGTCAACCACCCTTTGGCTTGAAAGTTGAGGGTGTTCCTGAATATTTTCTCCTGTGCTTTCAGCCACACAGGGACTGTACCTGGAGCTACTAAAATCCTGGCTAACCACGGGCGAACTTCTTCTTTCATAGCCAACTTCTCCAAGTATTGAGACTCATCCTCTTCTACAAATCCCAATAAGTCATTAAGTGTCTTCCCATCAAATAGCACAATCTTGTCCCTCACTCTTGTAGCTGTGGAGCCCCGAACTACATGGTGGACATTGCTATAAAACTCCTTCACCATGTGCTCATTTTCCATTTCCACACACTCTTTGAAGAAGCCCCAACCCTCTCTCATACGGAATTGTGCTTGTACGTGATGGTTGTGAGGAACTAAGTCAGCATCAATGAACTGTCTCTCCGGAATCAGCTTCCTTTTTTGCCACCACTCCCTGAATTGGTGGAAGGCGAATTCACTTACAAATCTATCTTCCCATGACTCTGGTTTCCTGATTCTATCTAGACCCCCAATCATTGGCTCACCACCCTCACTCTCCTTTGATGATGAAATTGCAGGCGAAGTAGAATATTGGTCGTCAGATTCTTTTTCAGCTCCGGACTCGTTAGACGAGTCTGTGAGTACCACATTCACTGGCCTCTTGTAGGTGGCCACATTTGCCTACTCAGGGGAGGATGACTCTGGTTCTAGAATCTCCACGGATGTGTATGTGGGGACGGACTCTGAAGTCACGCTCCGAGAGGGTGCATACTCACTACCTGTTGAATGAGAGGCAGCCCTATCGGCCTCTCGAATTATCTTTCTGTTCTTCTTTATTGTCTCCTTATCCTTAGCAGTGCGTTTCACGACCCTTCTAATTGTCCTCTCTGAGGAAGAAACACCCCTCCCTGTTTGCTTCTCCTTACCCCCACGTTGTATTTGTTTTCGTTGACATGCCATTGTGTGCAAGAGATACAAGTCTAACATTGTTAGTGGAAGAACAGAAGGAGTAGACAGTTTAAAGTTCAATGCACATTTGCAGACATAGTTGCATGCTGAGGGGCACGGACCGCACAAGAATGCATGCGGTCCGCGTAGTACAAAACTCCAATTATTCAACTCTCTGAACATGACCTACGCAGACCGCACTGTTTTGGATCTTGGCCGCTTAGGTCCAACGCGGACCACATAGAAAAGTCACGCGGTCCGCACAGATCAAACTCCGAAAATGACACCTCTCTGAACCTTGGTCACGCGGTCCGAATTGGTTTGGACCGCGACCGCGCTGGGTTCATGCGGACCGCACAGAAAAGTCATACGGTCCGCACAGATCACTCTTAAAATGACACTTCTCTAAACCTTGGTCACGTGGTCCGCACGTGCTGGGTTCATGCGGACCGCACAGAAAAGTTACGTGGACCGCATAGAGAGGTTGTTCAATACCTGGTCAAAGGCACGCGGATCGCACACAAATGTTATGCGACCGCGTAGGGCAAACGTAACTGGTTAGAACCTTCTTTTGTTCTTTTTAGTCCAATTTTTAACATGACGGTCCTAGGTGTCCCTACCCAGTTGTTTTAACAAGAATATATGCCCAAATTCAACAATAGTTCACAAAATCCTATTCTAACAGTTAACTAAGATGAAACAAGAAAGAAATTAAGAAGTTATTCTAGTAGAAATCAAGTAAAATAAACACAAATCTGACTAAGAATTGAAATGAATATGAGATGTTACTAGGGATTAATGAGAGTGAAAATATGTGCACAAATGATGTGGGTGAACATTAGAAGTATAAGCTCAGATGAAATTTTTGCGAAAAGGTTTAAAGGAGGCCCAAGGCTCCTATTTATCGAAAACCGTGGGACCCAGTTCTTACCTACCTGCGCGGCCGCTCTGAAATGTCACACGAACCGCGCAGGATTTTCATCCTCAGAGTATGAGCAAAGCCCATGCGAACTGCACAGTTTTGGTGTGCGGCCGCGTGGGAAACTTCAGAGACTTATCCAACTAGGCAGTTTCCACGCGGTCCGCACAGAAATGGTGCGCGGTCGCATGGAAAACTTCAAAGAGATGCCAAGTTTTGTTCTTCCAGCGCAGACCGCAAAAACATGTCATGCGGCTGCGCTGGGTCTTCTGAGTTTAACTCCTTCAGTAGCTCAAGCCCACGCGGACCGCACTGTTTTGGGGTGCGGCCATGTCGGCACTGTTCAGAGACTGTTCAATTTTTCATTTTATTTTGCCCTGTACTGATTCAACATTATCCCTGCAACACTTCACAAACCATCAATTCAAAAATTCCTACTCTACAACAGAAAAAAAACAAAGAAATTCAAAAGACATGGGTTGCCTCCCAAGAAGCGCCTAATTTAACGTCATGGCAAGACGCAAGTTACCATCATCTCACTTCAAGTGAATAAGCGCCACCACGTGGCTGTCATCATCCTTGCCCAAGTAATGTTTGACCCGATGCCCATTAACCTATAATACTTCACCATTTTTGTTTTTGAGATCAAGGGCACCGAAAGGAGTTACAAAGACCACTTCAAAAGGACCACTCCATTTGGATTTGAGCTTCCCCGGAAATAACCTTAGCCTTGAATTGAAGAGAAGGACCATATCACCCACTTTGAATTCTTTACCCTGAGCATACTTATCATGGAGGTACTTCATCTTGTCCTTATACAAGGACGAGCTGGAGTAACCATGGAATCTAAACTCATCAAGTTCATTCAATTGCTCCACTCGGAGGTTGGCCGCAACATCCCATTCCAAATTTAATCTTTTCAAAGCCCACATTGCCTTATGTTCTAGTTCCACCAGGAGATGACAAGCCTTACCAAACACCAATCGATATGGGGACATACCAATCGG
>MU695295.1:0-11796 GCA_026770625.1 Nicotiana glauca | reverse complement strand
GAGATCCCCCCAGCTCGTTGACATGCATCACACTTTTTCACCAAATCGCTTGCATCTTGAAACAAAGTCGGCCAAGTGAAGCCACAACTTAGAACCTTTGATGCCGTCCTCACTCCCCCATGGTAACCACCATAAGGAGAAGAGTGGCAAGCTTCCAATATGCTCAATTATTCTTCTTCCGGGACACATCGACGAATTACACCATCGGTGCAAATTTTTAACAAGTAGGGCTCGTCCCAATAGTAATCCAAACTATCCCGCTTGAGTTTCTTCCTTTGGTTAGAAGAGAGCTCATACGGGACTATACCTGTCACAAGATAATTGGCCACATCCGCAAACCACGGCATATCATGCATAGATACCGCAAGGAGTTGTTCATCCGGGAAAACATCATTAATCTCAACACCATTGCTCGGTCTTCCTTCTTCCTCTAGCCGGGACAAGTGATCCGTGACTTGATTTTCACTTCCTTTTCTATCCACAATCTCTAGATCAAATTCTTGCAAGAGTAATACCCATCTCATCAACCTCGCCTTCGAGTCTTTCTTTGTCATCAAGTACCTAAGGGCGACATGATCGGTATGAATGATCATTTTGTCCCCCATAAGTTATGGTCGAAACTCTTCCATGGCGAACACAAGAGCTAGCAACTCCTTCTCGGTGACTGTATAGTTCTTTTGAGCCTCATTCATCGTCTTGCTTGCATAGTACACCGGATGGAACATTTTGTTAATTCTTTGGCCAAGCACCGCACCAACCGCTACATCACTCGCATCACACATCAACTCAAAAGGCAAATCCCAATTAGGTGCGGTGATAATGGGAGTGGTAGTCAACTTATGTTTCAACAATTCAAAGGACTCCATGCACCTCTCATCAAACACAAACTTCACATCCTTTTCCAATAGTTTGCACAACGGGTTCACAACTTTTGAAAAATCCTTGATGAAGCACCGGTAGAACCCGGCGTGGCCTAAGAAACTTCTCACCCCCTTGACAGAAGTAGGGGGAGGAAGCCTTGAGATAACCTCTATCTTTGCTTTGTCAACTTCAGTACCATTTTTGAAATTTGGTGCCCCAAGACAATTCCCTCTTGCACCATGAAGTGACATTTTCCCAATTGAGTACAAGATTGGTCTCCTCACATCTTTTCAACACTTTGTCCAAGTTTGCTAGGCATTCTTCAAATGAGTTTCCCACCACACTAAAATCATCCATGAAAACCTTCAGGATGTCCTCCACCATGCCGGTGAAGATTGATATCATGCATCTTTGAAAGGTTGATGGAGCATTACAAAGTCCAAAAGGCATCCTTGAGAAGGCGAATGTGCCATATGGACAAGTAAATTTAGTCTTTCCTGATCCTCCGTGGCAATGAGAATTTGGTTATACCCCGAGTAACCATCATGGAAGCAATAATAAGCTCGGCCCGCTAAACGATCAAGCATTTGGTCCAAAAATGGTAGAGGGAAATGATCCATCCTAGTGACCTTGTTGAGCTTTCTATAATCCATGCACACCCTCCAACCCGTAACCGTACGGGTCGGAATCAATTCATTATTTGCATTTGTGACAACAGTGATACACCCCTTCTTTGGAACACATTGGACCGGAGAGGTCCATGAACTATCTGATATTGGGTAGACCACACCGGCATCCAACCACTTGATAATCTCCTTCTTGACTACCTCTTGCATAGCTTCACTTAGTCTTCTTTGGTGTTCAAGCGACGACCTTGCATTTTCCTCCAAAATGATCTTATGCATGCAAAAGGCGGGGCTTATACCCCGAATATCTGCCAACGTCCATCCGATCGCCCGCTTGCGCTTTTGTAAAACTGCCAAGGTGGCGTCCACCAGCAAGTTAGTTAAGCAAGACGAAAGAATAACAAGCAAAGTGAAATTAGGACCCAAGTATTCATACCTGAGGTGAGGAGGAAGTGGTTTCAACTCCAACACCGGCGGCTCCTCAATAGACGGCTTTGTTGGAGGGGTCTTACGATTTTCAAGGTCCAATGATAACTTCCTAGGCTCATAAGAGTATGAGCCCATACCATGCAAAGCATTTACACATTCAATTCTTCCGGCATCATCATTAGCCTCCATGTTCAAAAGCACCGCTTCAAGTGGATCTTCAACATTGATCATTGCGCTTGTGTCATCCACTATCACCGCCGTGACAATGTCAACAAACGAGCAAACTTCGGTACTATTTGGTTACCTCATAGATTTGCACACATGGAACACTACCATTTCATCACCAACTCGGAAGGTCAACTCTCCCGCCTCGACATCAACCAAAGCCTTCCCTGTTGCTAGGAAAGGCCTTCCAAGAATAATTGGGACTTCAAAGTCCACCTCACAATCAAGAATCACGAAGTCGGCCGGCAAGATGAACTTATCAACTCGAACAAGGACGTCGTCGATGATACCCAAAGGCCGCTTCATAGACCTATCCGCCATTTGGAGCCTCATTGAAGTCGGGCGAGGTTGCCTAATTCCCAACGTTTTGAACACTGAATATGGCATTAAGTTGATGCTTGCCCCCAAGTCACAAAGGGCTTTTGCAAAGTCGGCGCTTCCAATAGTGCATGGTATAGTGAATGCACCGGGGTACTCAAGCTTAGGAGCCATGGAGTGTACAATTGCGCTCACTTGATGGGTCATTTTGATCGTCTCACACTCCATTGATCTCTTCTTTGTGACCAAATCTTTCATGAATTTTGCATACCCTGGCATTTGCTCGAGTGCCTCCACCAAAGGAACATTGATAGTCAAACTCTTCATCATCTCAATGAATTTCTTAAATTGGTTATCACTCTTTTGTTTTGCCAAACGTTGAGGGTAGGGCGGAGGAGGCCTAGGCAAAGGTGCCTTGGCTTTGGGCACTTCCGGCTCGGGTATATCTATAACATGTTCCCTAGACGGGTTCACGTTCTCTTGAGTCTCTTCCTCAACCTCTTGAATGTCAATTCTCACTTCATTTCTTGCACTTGGTTCCACAACATCATCAACCCCCGTAGGCATATAATCATTAGGCAACTCATCTTCCTCCACCATGGCTTGATTCTCTCTTGAGGCATGCACATCACCGCCTCGTCCACTCCGTGTGGTCACCGCCATCACATGGTTGTTGTGCCCACCCTTAGGATTTACTACCGTGTCACTAGGTAGCGCACCCTTTGGGCGAGTATTTAAAGATTGTGAAATTTGTCCAAGTTGAACTTCTAAGTTGCGGATGGAAGTGTTATGTGAAGCCAATTGCGCATTCGAGTCTCCCAAATTCATTGCCCGAAGAACTCGACCCTTGAGATTGATACGGTGGCGGGTTGTTTGGTTGTTGAAACATTGGGTGTCTTTGAAAGCCTTGACCACCATTGTTGTTCCACCCCCCTTGACCATTGTTGTTGTTCCAATTGTTGTTGTTGTTTCCAGTCCAATGTCCACTATTGTTACCTTGATTCCCCCAATTGTTGTTTTGGTTATTCCCATTCCAATTTCCACCTCCTTGTTGATTATTCCAATTCCCTTGAGCTCGCCATTGTTGGTTATCTTGGTTTTCTCTATTTCCTTGGTAGTTGTTGACATATTGACAATCCTTATTTTGCTCACCATAGCACTCATTTGAATAACCACTACCATCATCATAATTTTCACAATTCCCTTGTTGTTTTTGCTTTCTTTGCCTTCTTTTCATCATATTTACTTCTTCCATAGCATTGACTTGGCGTGGGTTTTGAACTTGTTGGAATTGCGCCTTTACTAATTGGTTCATTGTTGTTGTAAGCTTGGCAATGGCTTGACTGTGGTCATGCAACTCTTTATGCAAATGTGTAACATTAGGATCACCTTGAGGAATATTTGCCCGCCTTTGCCATGCCGAAGAAGTAACAACCATTTCATCTAACACTTCACATGCTTCATTGTAGGGAGCTTCATAAAATTTCCACCCGCCAATTGGTTCACAATACATTGGTTCTAAACCTCTCCCATACATCGGTCATATCATTATTTGGACATTCCTTGACCATGGTTCTAAACCTCTCCCATATTTCATGCAAAGGCTCCGTTGGTTCTTGTTTGAAGGCCAAAATCTCATCACGGAGTGCCGCCATATGACTTGGAGAAAAGAACTTGGCAATGAACTTGTCCACCAATTCATCTCATGTAGTGATTGAATGATTAGGCAATCTCTCCAACCAATCGAGCACTTTACCCCGAAGAGAGAACGGGAAAAGCCTCAATCTCAAAGCATCTTCGGGCACATTGGTATGTTTACTTCCTCAACAAGTATCTACGAACCCCTTCAAGTGCTTGTATGCACTTTGATCGGAGGCTCTCGTAAACCCTATTTGTTCGAGAAGTGTCAACATAACATTGGTGATTTGAAAATTCCCCGCCCGGATTCAGGGAGGAACTATGGCACTTGCATAACCTTGGTTAGGAAGGAACCTTGGAGCAACTCTTGGTGGAGGCGGAGGAGGGTCTGGAAGTGCATCATTAGGATTTGCATTAGCATTTCTACCTCTCCGTGGCATTTATGGTACCTGGAGTTCCTCTTGTTCAACATCATCAACCGCCTCCCCCGCGACCACATTGTCAAGAGGGACATTCCCGTTTAAAGCCATGTGTACCTGTTGGTTCGACACAAATAATGTTAGTAAAAAGAAGGAAAGAGAAGCAAAACACAAAACTAGCTACACAAATAGTTAAAAACGGCGCCAAAAAGTGATCGGTGCAGACTCAACCCTTGGGATTGAGTGGATGCTAACTACTTTTACCTGATAGTGGTGTCGGGGTCAATTTCCTCAAGGAGCTAGTTATGGGAGTCGAGTATTTGTGAAGTATAGAAAAGTGCTTTGGCTCCTAATTTTGCTTCTATCATAATTGGTTTTCTTTTGTTTATCAACTAAATTTATCAACTGCAATTGTAAACTAAATTATGCTAAGTAATGATGCTAGTTGTATACGATAAGAGAAAGGCACTAGGGTCGTAGCATTCGCCTAGGTGACTAGTTAACGTGTATAGAATTCTAATGCAAGGATGATAATTAAAGGGAATATGGATAACCGTTGCACTTTAGCATTCACTCTCACACCTCTCGGTAGAGAGAGTGATTTTTGCCCAATTGACTCTCTCTAGACCAATTGGGTAGGCTAATTTTCCCAAGCAACTTTAAGGTTCAAGTAGGGTAATTACTCTCTCGAGGTTTAACCCGTTACTTGGGAATACCATTCTCATGGTTCAATCCCAAATCCTTGTTGGGTTAATTGTGAGGTCATAGACTCTCTTTCTCAAGAAGAGTCAAGACCCACTAAGCTAGACTTAGTGTTTGCAACCACCAAATCCAAGTGAAAACACATAATCAACCAAAATACCAAACACCCAACATCATCCAAGCATTAAGCAAATACACCCATTAACTACCCACACTAGGTTTGAGCCACAACCCTAGCTAATGGGTTTAGCTAGACATAGAAGAAGCAGAAAGTGAAGAATTACTAGAAGAAATTAACATAACCATTAACTACAAGCTTAATCTACTTGAATCCACGTTAATTACAAGAGAAAATTGCCTAAAGTAGGTTAATATGAAGTGTCTCATGCGCAGCTGCTCAGATAGATTACAAAAACTGCTTCTAGAAAAATAAAATGTTCTATTTATAATACACAGGAAAAAACGGACAAAAATACCCCTGAGGGTCTGACGCGGACCGCATAGAAATGACATGCGGCCGCGTAGGGCAACTGGTCTTCAGATCTGTGCTTCTGGACTTGAGTATGCGGACCACATAGAAATGCCACGCGGCCAAATAGGTTGAGTCAAGTGGACCGCGTGGAAATGGTGCGCGACCGCACAGTAGAATTTTGTCCCATTTTGACTCTCTGAACATTTACCCACGCGGACCGCACTGATTTGGTGTGCGGCCGCGTGGGACTTTGCCTTGAATATCTTAGCCTCTGATCAATCATCATTGCGGACCGCGTGGGTTTTCTTCACAATTGCTGGTTCTCTGAACTTTCCTGCGCGGCCGCACATCAAAACAGTGCGGTTCGCTCAGGTCACTTATTTCCCCACTTTCAGTCATCTTTTGACGCTTGGTAGATTTCATTCCTTTTTAGCCGATTTGTGATATTTATAATCTAGTTGCTCAAACCTGCAATCAAGCGCAACTTGTAAGCAATTTCGGACTAATTTAAAGCAATTTATGCACAAAGTTCAGGTAAGAAGGGGTATAAAATATGCATAGTTCATAGTTATCAACTCCCACAAACTTAAACCTTTGCTTGTCCTCAAGCAATTAAAATGAGACTTACCCCTCAATAGAAAACATCCAAGTAATTCCTGTTTGTCCTAAAGTAACCTCAATCAAGCATCAATTGGGATTAATAATTGCCCTCAATGCAAATGCATCGTTAACATATTTAAAACTTTGAAAACTTGTGGATCAAGTGTGACACAAGAGCCTCAAGGGTTGACACATCTCATCAAGGAACTTTTCTCAAGTACTTTGGTCATTGTGGAACCCAAACTCACACATCCTCGACTCTCCCTAAGTGAACCTCACCTTTTATAGTAATTGCACACAAATCGAGGTGGAAGGATTTTTCGCTCATCTCTCGCAAAGAAGAGACCCTAGGTCCGACACTAAGTACCATATGCTTGCCCTTCATGTAAGTATCCACTAATGTAGGCTTCCCTCAACTCAAGATCATATAGGGCTTTTGAGGAGTCATTGTGAAGGCTTTTGGGTAAAGGTAGGATATGCTTTCGTTCACATGGGTTCAATCTTCCCCTAAACACTTCTTTTGATTCGTTTTGGCATACTTTCTTGACTCATTTGAATATTTCTTATTTTCAAGGGGTTAGAGAGACACAATGTCACTCTTTCTTTTGCAATTCAAACCTTTCTCCCCTTTTGTTGACTTTGAATCCTCTTTTTGGGTCTTTTTCACTTTTGTCTTTCTTTTTACCCCCCTTTTTTTAATTATTATTTTTTCATTGCCTTCCTTTTCTTTTTGCGTTTGTGCCTTTTCTACCACATTGGTGCCGTTCTTGTCTCTCCCCCAAACTTAGATATTTGCCATTACTCAAGGAAAGATTTTTGGGTGCCAAGAGAGGGTTTCATTAAGAACGTTTATAGGCTTGTAACTTTGGTTCATAAAAGAAGAAGGTTTAAGGCTCAAAAGGGGTGAACTAGGGATCATTGCATTGGTAGGTCATGAAATGGATCAAGTTAGCATTTTTGGATCAAGGAGAGCTTACAATCACGTCTCAAGTCAAGTTCCACGTAAGATTTCGCCTCAACAAACATTCGGGGCAAGTTCTAGACCATTGGCTTGGTACTTGGGGTCACAAATCAAATTCTCGCCACACACACTCAAGGATTGCCAAATATGGAGTCGAGGGCCCACAACAACCTTAGTCACGCTTCAAGCACACAATGGCCCTTATTGACCACATGATGATTGTTTGGCCAACACAAGAGTCTCAAGGCCACAACTTTCACCATCCTCAACACAACTTAATGTCTTTGACCATAAGTTCAAAGGAAAATGTGCTTGGCCCAAGTGAAACTTTGCCTAAGGTACCCTTAACTACAAAAAAAAAAAACTTGAAAATCAAAAAGAAAAATCAAAAACTGACTCAACCCTTAAGAAAGTTGTCACGCTATCTATCATTGGGAGGAGTCACCCGGTTCACACAACACTCTACCCTTGGAAAGAACCGTGGCATTAAGAAAACCAAGGACTTGTTGCAACATCAGAGCAAAAACCAAAAAGAGGCTACGAGCTTATCTTTGCAACTAAAACAATTTTTTTTTGAAAATAACAAAAATAGAAAGAAAGCTCAAATGCCAACCAAATGAATATGTACACAAAGGAAGTAGAATATATAACTGAGGGAGTTCAGAATGAAAATTTATATACAAATCATCTATATCTATGAATGTACTGAAAGTAAAGAATATATAAAATCATCCAGTCAATCAAAAAGTAGGGCCACACCCCCACAAAAAAGAGCTAGCATTGTCCCCAATGCTAACTACCAAATAAAACATCAAAAACAGTCAAAGGATATAGAACGGCCCCTCAAGCCTCATCAGCTGCCCTGTGCTGGTCAGTGGCTCCCGTGCCCTCTGTAATAGCAGGGACCTCAGACTGGTCCCCAGCATGCTGCTGCGCTACTGGGATCGGTGCCTGCTCCTGGTGTGGCTCATCAACTGAAGGGGCACTGGAGGGACCCTCATGCTCTGTAGCGACTGCTATCACAACTCCCTCAGTATTAGGGAGTTTTCTCTTCTTCTTTGGCCTGTGCTCCTCTACCTGTGGCTACTCAAATGATGGCTCTACGGTCGACCCCTCAAACAGTAAGTCAAGTGATAGCTAATCCGCCACTAGTTTGTCTACCTGCACCTTCAATGTCGTCACCGACTCCTTCGAGGCCTTTGTCTTTCTCAGCTCTCTGTGATCCTTGGCCAAGCTCTTTAGTGCCTTGCTGTGCTCCCCGACTGCCTTGGCCAAGGTATCCTGCTTTGCCATCATTCGCTCCTGGTTGGCTAGGATTTTATTCAAAGTCTCCTCAATAGAAGCAAGGATCTCAATAGTCACCGGTGCTCCCTGAGCCTGCACGGCTGTGGTCAATGTGGACAACTTGGATGTCGCAGTCGACATCCAGTTGTTCAAACTAGCTAAAGAATGCGTGAGCTGGTTGGCGGTGAACCTGTGAGTCTTTGATACCGGAATCACCGGATCAGCGGAGGTAGAAGGGGGTGCTGTGGAAGGTCCTGGGGGCAGTGCCTCATTAGTAACAGGCTCAGTGGACTGCTTAGTAGCAACTGACTCTTCAGATTGACCAGCTGCGGAAGAAGTGGAGGCCTGACTCTTCTTGGCATTCTTTGGGTTGTCAGGACCCTTCTGATCATACCATGAATACGGGCTCACCGGAGGTACCATAACATCATAATTCTTCTTCTTTACTTTCAATTCTTTGAAGTACAGGGAAAGTGTGTTGGGGAAAGGGTAGTTTGTCTTTGTCACATTACCCACAGTAGAAATCCCTCGATGTATGATGTTGCCCACATTCAATGGAAATCCAGCCAAGATGGAAGCAACTAAGACAACACGATCAATGGGGACAGAGTGATCATGTGTGGTCGGATCACGCCGATTGCACACGAATGTCAACCACCCTTTGGCTTCAAAGTTGAGGGTGTTCCTGAATATTTTCTCCTGTGCTTTTAGCCACACAGGGAATGTACCTGGAGCCGCTAAAATCCCGGCTAACCGCGGGCGAACTTCTTCTTTCATAGCCAGCTTCTCCAAATATTGAGACTCATCCTCTTCTACAAATCCTAAGAAGTCATTAAGTGTCTTCCCATCAAATAGCACAATCTTGTCCCTCACTCTTGTATCTGTGGAGCCCCGAACTACGTGGTGGACATTGCTATAAAACTCCTTCACCATGTGCTCATTTTCCATTTCCACACGCTCTTTGAAGAAGCCCCAACCCTCTCTCGCACAGAATTGTGCTTGTACATGAGTGTTGTGAGGAACTGAGTCAGCATCAACGAACTGTCTCTCCGAAATCAGCTTCCTTTTTTGCCACCACTCCCTGAATCGGTGGAAGGCGACTTCACTTACAAATCTATCTTCTCATGCCTCTGGTTTCCTGGTTCTATCTAGACCCCCAATCTTTGGCTCACCACCCTCACTCTCCTTTGATGATGAAATTACGGGCGAAGTAGAATATTGGTCGTCAAATTCGTTTTCAGCTCCGGACTCATTAGACGAGTCTGTGAGTATCACATTCACTGGCCTCTTGTAGGTGGCCACATTTTCCTGCTCAAGGGAGGATGACTCTGGTGCTGGAATCTCCACGGATGTGTGTGTGGGGATGGACTCTGAAGTCACGCTCCGGGAGGGTGCATACTCACTACCTATTGACTGAGAGGCAGCCCTATCGGCCTCCCGAATTATCTTTCTGTTCTTCTTTATCATCTCCTTATCCTTGGCAGTGCGTTTCACGACCCTTCTAATTGTCCTCCCTCGGAAAGAAACACCCTCCCGGTTTGCTTCACCTTTCCCCCACGTTGTATTTGTTTTCCTTGACGTGCCATTGTCTGCAAGAGATACAAGTCTAATGTTGTTAGTGGAAGCACAGAAGGAGTAGACAGTTTAAAGTTCTATGCACATTTGTAGACATAGTTGCATGCTGAGGGGTGCGGACCGCACAAGAATGCATGCGGTCCGCGCAGTACAAAACTCCAATTATTCAACTCTATGAACATGACCTACGCGGACCACACTGTTTTGGATCGCGGCCGCTTAAGTCCAATGCGGACCGCACAAAAAAGTCATGCGGTCCGCACAGATCAAACTCTTAAAATGACACCTCTTTGAACCTTGGTCACACGATCCGCATTGGTTTGGACCGCGGCCGCGTTGGGTTCATGCGGACCACACAGAAAAGTCATGTGGTCTGCACAGATCACTCTTAAAATGACACCTCTCTGAACCTTGGTCACGCGGTCCGCATTGGTTTGGACCACGGCCGCGCTGGGTTCATGTGGACCGTGTAGAAAAGTTACGCGGACCGCGTAGAGAGGTTGTTCAATACCTGGTCAAAGGCACGCGGATCGCACACAAATGTTGTGCGACCGCATAGGGCAAACGTAACTGGTTAGAACCTTCTTTTGTTCTTTTTAGTCCAATTTTTAACATGACGGTCCTAGGTGTCCCTACTCAGTTGTTTTAACAAGAATGTATGCCCAAATTCAACAAGAGTTCACAAAATTCTATTCTAATAGTTAACTAAGATGAAACAAGAAAGAAATTAATAAGTTATTCTAGTAGAAATCAAGTAAAATAAACACAAATCTAACTAAGAATTGAAATGAATATGAGATGTTACTAGGGATTAATGAGAGTGAAAATATGTGCACAAATGATGTGGGTGAACATTAGAAGTATAAGCTCAGATGAAATTTTTGCGAGAAGGTTCAAAGGAGGCCCAAGGCTCCTATTTATAGAAAACCGTGGGACCCAGTTCTTACCTACCTACGCGGCCGCACAGAAATGTCACGCGGACCGTGCAGGATTTTCATCCTCAGAGTATGAGCAAAGCCCACGCGGACCGCACTATTTTGGTGTGCGGCCACGTGGGAAACTTCAGAGACTTATTTAATTAGGCAGTTTCCACGTGGTCCGCACAGAAATGGTACGCGGTCGCATGGAAAACTTCAAAGAGATGCCAAGTTTTGTTCTTCCAGCGCGGACCGCACAAAAATGTCATGCGGCCGCACTGGGTCTTCTGAGTTTAACTCCTTCAGTAGCTCAAGACCACGCGGACCGCACTATTTTGGGGTGCGGCCGCGTAGGCACTGTTCAGAGTCTGTTCAATTTTTCATTTTTTTTGCCCTGCACTGATTCAACATTATCCCTGTAACACTTCACAAACCATCAGTTCAAAAATTCCTACTCTACAACAGAAAAAAAAAGACAAAGAAATTCAAAAGACATGGGTTGCCTCCTAAGAAGCGCCTGATTTAATGTCGCGGCAAGACACAAGTTACCATCATCTCACTTCAAGTGAATAAGCGCCACCACGTGGCTGTCATCAACCTTGCCCATGTAATGTTTGACCCGGTGCCCATTAACCCGGAATACTTCACCATTTTTGTTTTTGAGATCAAGGGCACCGAAAGGAGTTACAAAGATCACTTCAAAAGGACCACTCCATTTGGATTTGAGCTTCCCCGGAAATAACCTTAGCCTTGAATTGAAGAGAAGGAC
>MU695289.1:21005-33362 GCA_026770625.1 Nicotiana glauca | reverse complement strand
GAAAAGAAGAAAGATATTTTTGGTGATCTCTCACAATTATTTCCCTTGCCAAAATACTCTCCAATACAATACATGTCTCTCTTAGGCGAAGTCTAGTGTTTAAAATAGGGTTTTGGGCTAAAAATCTTATGTTTTACACTTTAGTCCCTGAAGTTTTCCGCTCCCGCCACGGTTCTGCCGCGGTCGCGGTCAAACATGCTCTCTGATTCTCACTTTTTCTGCAGTCCTCTTCCACCGCGGTTCTGCCGCGGTCGCGGTGGAACCGCGGCAGTCCTCTTCCAGGTCTGACTTGAGCTGTTTCGCGTGATTTACTTAACGGAATTTTACAATCGGCCTCTATTTCTCCCTATTTGATCCCAAAAGTACTCCATAGTCTTATCTGATCATATATAACCTGCAAAGCATGAAAAGCACTAATAAGAGCATTTTGTTATCACTTTTATCATCCAAACTATACAAGAAGGTGGTTATTTAGGGCTTAATTATAGTTAAATTCACCTATTATCAGATTCCAAAATCATACTGTATAAAAAAATATGAACTTTGCACATTTAAAGAAATTAAAACAAATAGGAGTAGGAAAAAGTTTATGAACTTAGAGAGTGAATCTAATTACCTTGAAAAAAAGCATTCAATGTTAAGGTAGATACCAGCGGGTGTACCACGCTCATAATGTAGATGAGATAGCACGAATTACCAAAATCTAGCAAAATGAGTAAGAAACAATTATGGAACTCAAAAGTATAAACTTTTCAAAAAATATAGGCATATTTTTGCCAATAAGGAAATGGGTTAATTTGAATGTGCTGCGAAGATGGAACATTTATATAAGTTCAATCAAGATAGAACATCCATGCTAACACATGAATATAACAGTACAAATGACCCAAAAAAGAAGAATATAACAGTGCAAATTATGACTATGCAATAGAAAAAAATAAGAATACCGTAGACCTCACTTGTGTACTTGAATCGAATTTCATATTCTATAGCACACTTATCGAACTTTCAGATCCTATAGCACACCATTAAGTGCCAAGACAATATGCTGTAGAATTTTTCAATGCACATTTTAAGCTAAAATGGATGGATGATATCTTGATAGAACAATGAGACTTACGTTATATTGTACTTTTATCTCCTACCTTTGATGCATTAATACACATTAATAAAAATTAATTAAAGGGGAGGGGAGAAGAACCATAACGTTTTGAGAATTTAACATAGATTTTTTGGCTTTTTAATATAAGCTAAACTAATAGAATGGAGAAGGAAAAAAAAATTAAAAAAAAAAACAGAAAAAAAGATAAATATGAAAGCTGCCCAAATAGGGATGCCGCATCAGCTGGCCAATTCCCAGCTTTATATTTATATATAGATTGGACGTCTTTTGTTAGCATTAGTATTGATTTGATTTTGGTTTGGGATTTATTTGAGTTACTAATATTTATGCACTATATTATAAAATAAAAGTGCTCACTTGAGCATGGGTTCCCACATACTTATTTATATATATTTCGAAAAATATTAATACTATACATAGTTTATGAAAGAGAGTATGAGTTCACGTGAACCCAATCTTTATTATTCAGATCTACTCCTGACATAAGTATCGAATAATTCTATTCAACCAAAACTTAAATAGATGGTAAATCACCTACCATTTTCACATTCGCTGGGATTTTAAGGAGGTTGACTGAGTGACAGAACGAGAGAAGAAGGGTTACTGGTTGAAATGTAACTTGTTCATTTCAGCCAATTTGACTTGATAACAATTAGGTTGACTTGTTGCTCAAATCATATCGACTCAGATAAATTTTAAACAGTTTAAGTCTTGTTTATGTATTATATCAAACATGTTTTAACTAATCCATGCTCACCTTATGTTATTAACACCCCTATAGATATATTAAAGTTCTATACTAATTTTCCTTACAGGAAAATTATTCAACAATATGTCAGCAATCACTCGTTTATCAAAAAAAGTGAAATATAATTGTAGGTTAAGAGAGATAAAGATTGAGTAATTGCATAACCTCCAAATAGAAAAGTTTCCTTTTTCTATTTTAGGTATCCTAACATATAGGGGTGTACAAACCGAACCGAAAAACTGCACCAAACCGAAAAGTAAAACCAAACCGATTAAAAAACCCGATTCGGTTTGGTTTGATTTAGTTTGGTATTGAATAAAAAAATCTGAACCAACCCGACGTATAAATATATAATTTTTATAAATATTATTTAAGATTTTGTATAAAATTTTCTTTAAAAAATATCTAAAAATATTTGGGATTCTCTTGTAGGATATAAATTTTAATATAATATGAAGTGCTCCATATTTATTAACCTTAAATAATGGGTACTAAAATTCTTCTATCTCTTTGTTCTTACATATTCATATCATATGTTAAGATGTATTAAATTCTTATATCTTTTTCGAATGTGAAGTTGTTATTAATATTTAGGCATCATATTGATTTTTATGTTTAATTATTAAATTCAGATAACCTGAAAGTGTATATCAACGAAAAATTATTGTCAGACAACTAAAAAAATAATTATTTTGTGTTAACTAATGGAATTCTCGCATAAGAATATTTTAATTGATAATATGTTTGTCAACTTTTAATATTTTTACTAAATAGATGTATACGTATCAAATATTTAATAAAGTAAGATTGAAATAATATGTAAGTAACAAAAAATCCGAAAACCCGAAAAATCCGACAAAACCGAACCAATCCAACCCGATATAGTTGGTTTGGTTTGGTTTTGATAAAAACCAAACAAACCCGGTCCATGTACACCCCTACTAACAATAAGGTTAATGGTGTTTAAAATGATTTCTAACCTCAATTCTTCAACTTTAGGAAATAACAGCAGGCAATTGTCGAAGTACAGTATTAATATTATCAAATCACTACAATATAGTTTTCAAAAAGCTAAATGTATAAACAAACAATACTAGCTTATGTCATAATTTTGTTGAAATAAACTAAGCCCACTTGGTGTTTACAATCTTGTTTGGCCAAACCAATAAGCGGCTCCTAAAGTTGGCTTCACTTTTTATTTTGACACTTTTACTTCGATTTTTTTTATTTTTACACTCCAACTCATTTTCTCGTGTGTCACATAAACACAAAACGCTGACTTGTCACATTGTGTCATTTGCACCACTTTTGAGCATGTGGAAAGCTGAATTATTTTTTGCTTTTTAAATTTTTTATCTTTCTGCATCCTCGTTACATCTCCACTAGGGGTGTACATGGACCAGGTTGGTTCGGTTTTTATTAAAACCAAACCAAACCAACTACATCGGGTTGGATTGGTTCGGTTTTGTCGGGTTTTTTTGTTATGTGAATATTATTTCAATCTTACTTTGTTAAACTTTTTATAAGTAAATATATGTTTAGTAAAAATTGAAATACTTGACAAACATATGTCTATTTAAATATTAAAATGGTAGTATTTTATTAATAACACATGATAGTTATTTTTTTAGTCCTCTGACAATAATTTTTCGTTGATGTATACTTATAAGGTTAAATGAATTTAATAATTAAACATAAAAATCAACATGATACCTAATTAGTGATAAGTTCTATTTAATTTTAGATTATCAAAATACCACTTCAAATTTGAAAAAGATATAAGAATTTAATAAATCTTGATATATGAACAAGGAAGAACAAAGAAATTGACGCATTTCAGTATTACTTGATAAGAAAGTGATCATATAATCCATTATTTAAGGTTAGTAAAAATTGAGTACTTCATATTCTATTAAATATTACATTCCATAAGAGAATCCCAAATATTTTTAGAATTTTTGTAAAGAAAATTCTATATAAAGTCTTAAAAGTATATATAAAAATTATATATTTATATGTCGGTTTGGTTCGGATTTTTTTACTCATTACCAAACCAAACCTAATCAGAATTTTTAATTAATTTGGTTTGACTTTTCGGTTTGGTGCGGTTTTCCGGTTCGGTTTGTACACCCCTAATCTCCACTACCAATTCCTCCACCAATACCATTTTTTCCACTTCTACCGTAACTATTTCAGAATTCAAAAAGCTTAAGGCTCTCGATCACGAAAATAGCGAAACAGAGTACAAAGTCCGCCACAAGTGCACTTATGCAATCTACACTTTCAAAGTCGTCGACGGCGACAGAGACCCAAAGACTCGCCGTCAAATACTCAGCAAAATCTCCATCCTTCGCCAAACGAATTCTCCTTGCATCATCAAGAGTTAAAACTGATTTTTGGTTAACTCTTACACGAGCAAAATTATGTGGGTGCAGATTAATTAGCGCTTTGTAGTGAATCATTCTTTTGGTTAAAGAGTTAAACTCATTTTAATGCTATACTTAGATTTTAATGCTATTAAAGCCAATGAAGATTTTAGTAGTGAGAGTTGTGCTGGTTGCGGGAAGATGATGATGGAACCAGAGGGTGGAGTGGGCGGAGAAGATGACGGAGAGGCTAATTGAAAATAGTTTTTTTTCTTTCCTTTTTTTGCTCAAAATCCATTTTGACATTATTTGGTAACAAAAGTCACATGTCATTATTCCATTTGTTACCTTGCCACATAAACAGCGTGTGAACTGCACTCTTCATATTTTTGACTGATGAGCATTTTGTCTTTAAGTGGCACATGGGAAAATGTGTTGGAGTGTTAAAATGAAAACGATCGAAGTAAAAGTATCAAAATGAAAAGCGAAGCCAACTTTAGGGGGCGCTTATGGGTTTTTAGCCATCTTGTTTTGGTAAAATAGGAAGAAACTACCATAACCTACAAAAATAGCTCATGCTTACAGAATCATTTGCACATTTGCAGCTATTCTTTACAAGATAAGGATATATAACTGAGGGGTAAAAACACAAGTATTTACACAGAGGTCAGACATACGAGCAATCTCTGGCACATTTTCCGTACATCGACTGAAGGATCTGAAGAGCATATATCTTGAAGCAAGGCCCTGGCCTCCAGAAGGCCACCAGAAATGTTTTGTAAGACTACCTCTTCGCTCGCCATTAAAGATGCTAGTAACTTGGCACCAGCAATCCTTTCCTGGTAAGAAATTACATGAAAACTCGTTAATGAAGAGCATGAATTAACTCTCAGAACAGACTTCTAAATATTACTAGGATAAACTTCATTTTGGGTTGATAGAAGCAACAGGGGCAATAATGATTGATAAGCCCTATGGCGAATGTTGGCAGATAAAAGCAAGTGGTGCCCCTTTTTGACCACATCAATAAAATCTGGAAGTGACACTTTCGGTTCCAGAGGGTGCCACATTGGGATGAAGGCACTAGATGGAGACTGACCGACGACACTACTCCACGAAAGCACCAAGGCTCCTCGTGTCCAAGGAGAGTACCTTAACCAGTGCCAGAAGATTAGATGCTTATACAAACTAGACCTTCGATTCCAAGGAAGAGCAGATTTTTCAGAAGTTGCCTTGCTTGTTTCTTCCAGGAAGGAATTCATAATGGAACACTAAATTCAAGCTGAAATGAATAAGGGGATGCCCATATTAACACAAGAATTACATTTTCATGCAAATTGGTTTCTACCTTGGGAAGCCGAATGCTTTAATAAAGGGTTCATGTCTGGTATTTACGCCATGGCTCACTACATAGAGGTACTTGTGCATGTCGGTGCACCAGAGAGCAAGTAGCCCTTTGCATGCATAAGGTGAAGAGATAAATAGTGGTTTAAGTACATAAATAGAGCAAAGATTGAAAGCACAGCTAAAAAGTTCAAGATTAAACAAGTACAATTATGAAGCAATAATTTTCAGAATACCTTCTCTGATCCTTGTCTAAGCGACTTTATGGACGCTTTGAGAAGATCGGAAGAGTAAGGAAGAACTAGAGACTTTAGATGGTACACCATTGAGAAGAATACTTGGATACATGCAGACCTGACTTCTGAATCTGCAATTTCCTGGAAAAAATGCAAGGGTTAGGAACCGATTACAGTTGCCAAAATCAATTAAAAGAAGGTGATCACCAAAAACAATACTGATGATAATTAACGAAATGAAATAGGTGATAAAATAAGTGAAGAACACCTTGACAGAATGGAGGACACAAGGAAGAATTTTCGAAACAAATGGTTTCTTGCTAGCACGAGGAACCTTTTGACAAGCACTAATCAGCACATTTGCCATGCACAACCGAAAAGAGAGGTGGCCTTTTGGCACCTCATCTCTACCCAACTTCAAAGAAATAATGGTATCTTCATCACAAACCAAGTGGTGGATCACGTAACTGCAGACTGAGCCTTTTGCGACAGAATCCCCTGCATATTATCCACAACAGTCTCTTAGCATAGCAGCAAAAGGTTGTTTGCATAAACTTAAAAAAGATACCGACCTAAAGAGACAATGCTCTGCTCAAAACAAGCCTCACTCAATGTTGAGTTCTTGATAGCTTTTGTAGCTTGCAATTCAGTGCACAGCAGCAATGCTAGACAGTCAATGCAACCATGTTGTGCCTTTGAAACTGAAGAAAAAAAATCCAATAGTGATGAATAATTGAGACTAAACATGAGAAGTAGTGTAGAGAATCAATAGTTACTTACTATCATCCCCATCCACTGAAGGCCATAATAAGACACTCTCTATCGCCTTCCTTATCTGCAACACGTCAGGATGCGCATATGCATCTGTGCCTCTTACCTATGTCCAGAATGTTGGATGGACAATAAAGATTAGGACCCCAGCAGATAGCATTATGTAATTAGTAAGAGAGAACCATGACAACCATAAAAGTTCAATACACGTGTGAAAAGCTTTATAACTGTCATAAGAAAGATTATTACCAAGAGAGATGTGCAAGTTGAAAATAGACAAGCTTTTATCTTCAGTAAATCCTTGGAATTAATGGCATTTTTCAGCTGATACGACATTATTGGAATGAGAACCTGCAGAATACAGAGACAGCAAATGTTGATGTTAACTATTGCAGAATTGGGGGGAAACTCAGAGCATATGAGGACTTAGGACTATATAATAGATTAGAAATAACAGTTAAATGCAAACAATCAACACTTTAACCAGAGGGACAACCTTTCCCTGCTATAGCTGTATAAAATTTATGATGTTACTATGATTTGTTATCACTATAAATGCTGCAGCAGTTGACCGGAGTATAAAATTTTAGAGAGGAGTGAGAGCATTATAAATTATAAAGCAGGCCAGGTAGCAGATATTAGAATAGTTGGACAGAAGATTCTGTAGACCCAAAATGACCATTTTTATGTGAGGCAGTTACTGGCTGATAGTTCACCAACTCATACAAATTAGAATTATAATGATCACTACATGCATTTAACACACAGATGATTGTTGCCTCCCGTTTTGATGCTATTGGAGCATCCAACATCATTCATGGCTGACACTTCCTAAACCCAAGCCAGGTGTATAACATGCAAGAAAAAATATGTGTATAATAAATGCAGGACATAAGACGAGAAGAAAGGTACACCCTAACCAAGTGTTTTTAAAAGCGAAAAGCACAAAAACATGACAATGGTCACAGGGGCTTGAAGCAAAAAATTGAGAAGTGAAGCTCACGCTTCTTTCAGGTGCAGCATAGGAAAAAATAACCAACCAAAAATACCAAACATATTATATTTACTATAATAATCAAATTGCAATTACGATAATTAATTTCAGAATCTAATATACAACATTATGTCATTATAAATCTAACTCCTCAAAGTTGAGAGGGGAAAAACCAACCGCTTTTTGTTTGGATCAATTTGCGGGTCATTGTTTATTTTTATTTTTTTTGAAAATGGTAACAAATTTTATTCATCAGCACAAAGATTATGCTGGCAACAGTATTTACAGGGTACTATCCTTGTGAACTTTACAAGGCTTCCAAAAATTGTAGAAGAGATTCTGCATCTCCTTGGGACCGGGATATTGCGTTAGGGGACTTGGGGCATTCGGGGAGGCGCCGAGATTTTAGGTATTGCAGGCGCATTAAGGTGGAGGAGGTCGTGGGGGCTTTGCGCAAGATGAGCAGGGGTAGAGCGACTGGGCCAGATGAGATCCCGGTTGAGTTTTGGAAGTGCTTGGGTAAAGCAGGAGTGGAGTGGTTGACTGGGTTGTTCAATGTCATTTTTAGGACGAAGAGGATGCCGGATGAGTGGAGGTCAAGTATAGTGGTACCGTGGTACAAGAACAAAGGTGATATCCAGTGTTGTAACAATTATAGGGGCATCAAGTTACTTAGCCCTACCATGAAACTCTGGGAGAGGGTGGTGGAGGCGAGGGTGAGGAAGACGGCGTCTATTTCAGACAATCAGTTTGGGTTCATGCCAGGTCGCTCCACTATGGAAGCTATTCACCTTATTAGGAGGATGGTGGAGCAATACAGGGATAGGAAGAAGGATCTGCACATGGTGTTTATCGACTTGGAGAAAGCGTATGACAAGGTCCCCAGGGACGTGCTCTGGAGATGTCTTGAGGTGAAGGGTGTGCCGGTAGCCTACATAACAGCAATCAAAGACATGTATGTCGGGGCTAAGACTATGGTTAGGACTGTGGGAGGCGACTCGGAGGACTTTCCGGTTGTTATGGGATTACACCAAGGCTCTGCGCTTAGCCCGTTCTTATTTGCCTTGGTGATGGATGCATTGACTCGCCATATTCAAGGGGATGTGCCATAGTGTATGTTATTTGCTGATGACATAGTTCTAATTGACGAGACGAGGGTCAGTGTTAACGAGAGATTGGAGGTTTGGAGACAGACCCTCGAGTCTAAGGGTTTTAAATTGAGCAGGTCTAAGACTGAGTACCTGGAGTGCAAGTTTAGCGCTGAGCCGAGGGAAGTAGGCATTGACGTGAGGCTTGGATCTCAGGTCATCCCCAAGAAAGATAGCTTCAAGTATCTTGGGTCGATGATCCAAGGGGACGGTGAGATCGACAAGGACGTCACTCACCGTATAGGGGCGGGCTGGATGAAGTGGAGGCTTGCATCGGGAGTCTTGTGTGACAAGAAAGTACCACAGTTACTCAAAGGTAAGTTTTATAGAGCTGTGGTTAGACCGGCCATGTTGTATGGGGCAGAGTGTTGGCCGGTTAAGAACTCCCATATCCAGAGGATGAAGGTAGCAGAGATGAGGATGTTGAGGTGGATGTGCGGGCACACTAGGATAGACAAGATTAGGAATGAGGATATCCGGAAGAAGGTAGGCGTGGCACCTGTGGATGACAAGATGCGGGAAGCGAGGCTCAGATGGTTCGGGCATGTGCGGAGAAGAAGCCTTGATGCTCCGGTGAGGAGGTGTGAGCGGTTGGCCGTGGTGGGCACGAGGAGAGGTAGAGGGAGGCCTAAGAAGTACTGGGGAGAGGTGATCAGGCAGGACATGGCCCGACTGCATATTTCTGAGGACATGGCCCTTGATAGGAATGTTTGGAGGTCAAGCATTAGGGTTGTAGGGTAGGGGTAGTGGAGCTTTGCGCACTTTATTCCGGGGTTGAGGCGGGGTTGGATTAGGATTGATCTTAGATAGCTTGCAGTCTATGTTGAATTCACTTTATCCTTGATCTATCTTAGCACCGGGCCTTAGTTTCTGGTTAATGTTATTACATGTCATTTATCTATTGGTTGTTATGCTTCTGTTACTATTATGGTTTCGACTAAAGTGACTAATGAATTGTCTTCTTCTCTTTTCCTTTCCTTTTTCTGAGCCGAGGGTCTTTCGGAAACAGCCTCTCTGCCCTTTCGGGATAGGGGTAAGGTCTGCGTACATATTACCCTCCCCAGACCCCACTCTGTGGAATTTTACTGGGTAGTTGTTGTTGTTGTTTATTCTGCATCTCCTAAAAATACAATTCATTTTAACTACTTGTATGGAGCTACTCCTGTCTTCAAAACAGCTGTTATTTCTTTCCTTCCATATGGTCCACCAAATGCAAGCTGGGATAATCCTCCACCATTTTTTCTGACTGACCATTTTACCAGCATAGTTCCAAGCTTTCAGTAGATCACATGTGTTTCCCGGCATTATCCATTTCAAATTTACCAGGGCCAAAAATAGATTCCATAGTTGGAAAGTGAAAGCACAATGGAGAAAGAGATGGCTATTGTTTTCAGATTCAGCTTGGCAGAGGAAGCATCTGGAGGTTAATTGCATGCCCCTTCTCTGAAGAATATCCTGAGTTAGAAAAGCCCTCCTTGCTACTAGCCATGTAAAGCAGATAACCTTGTAAGGTATCTTCATCTTCCAAATTTGCTTCCAAAGCCAGTTGATGTTCTGTTGTCCATTATTGGAGAAGTATATACATCTCTTACTGTGAATACCTTACTGCCCCTACCATGGTATCCTCATTGTCATTGGGTCTTCTCAATCTCTCCATAGTTAGGTAGAATGCAGTCACTATCCCCATTTCCCAATCATTTAATGCTCTCCTGAAAGTGAGATTCCATCCATGTTGGCTCCATACTTCAATGATTGTTGACTTAGGCAGAAGTGCTAACCTAAATATTTCAGGGAACCTATATCTTAAAGGTTCAAGCCCTATCGATTTATCAGACCAAAATGCTATTTTTCTGCCATTCCCATGGCAAAATTCAGTATTAGTTGTAAAGCCTTCCCATAATGCTCTGATGGACTTCCAATTGCTCACACCATAGGCTGTGTTGATAGGTTTGCGGGTCATTGTTTGAAGCACACTGTTAGAATAGTTATGTGAATGTATGTAATTAGTCATAGTTCCTTACGTAATAGGAGTAGGTTATGGTTATGTATACATATAAATAGGGCTTATTGTAACATAGAAAATTAATCAATAATATAATTTTCCCGTGTCATATTTCTCACATGGTATCAGAGTGGCAGTGAGAAAACATCCGGGAAAGAAAACCCATCAAAAATAGCCGCCGTGCATCATTTCGGCGACCTTTTAGGGCTGTTTTTGAAAAAAAAAAAATAATTCCCTCACTGGTCCTCGTATTAACTACATATGTAACAAGCTCGGTACGTATGATTTATATGCACTAGCTTGAGTGGGAGTGTTAGAATAGTTATGTGAATGTATCTAATTAGTCCTAGCCCTTTATGTAATAGGAGTAGGCTATTTGTTATGTATACATATAAATAGGGCTTATTGTAACATAGAAAATTAATGAATAATATAATTTTCCCGTGTCATATTTCTCACACACACATTTAACTGAAGCACATGGTTTCACCTGTGAAGCGATAACCCCTCGCTTCGTGTCACTTCCTCGCTTTAAGCAATGAAATGATGGCATTTAATAACATTTCCCGAACATTGGGACCACAAAACCAGGGCTTTGAAGATGGTAGATCATCTGAGAAGGTAAATGGCACAACTTTATACAATTTTTAGCATGAGGTCATGGGCCCATGAATAAGAAAAACATGACCCCTGTGAGCCTTATCTAAAAGGTAAAGACAAAACTAGTTTGACTACCGGAGAACCATGGCCATTAACTTTCTAATCTAGATAATAAATATATCGTCTTTAATCATACGATCTACATGGTATCCACAGCAATAGGTTTGGTGAATTTGCAATCTAACAACGTTCTGACCATGTAAATTACCAAGATTTAGCACTATATCTATTTTACTGCACATACATCCATTTAGCAATTCTTCGAGTCAACTTCTGGCGCGTTAATAGTTGCGTGTCTTCAATCCCCTCAACCACAGAGTGACCAGATAAGAGTTGAAAGTATGATCTCTCAGCTGTCGTAAATCATCATTCTGAAAGCAATGCTGCGTACTTTTACCCAAGTATCTGTCAACTATTGGCATCTCATACTTATCACCAATGCCTTTTCAAAGAGTCAAAGCTAGTGTTTTCTACATTCAGCAATTCAGGCGGGCAAAGAAACTTTAGAGTCACGTAAAGTTTGCACTCTAGAGGAGTAACAGTATGCAGCATTTATAGTCATTTTAGTCAACACATGCAGCATTTTTAGTTATTTTATTCCCCTCTTAGGATTCTGGAGTTGCTGTATATTACGGTTAAATAAGGGACACACCTTTGGGTGAATTCTCCCACACAGCTCAGCTGCAAGTCTTCGAACATCTTCAAATTCAGAGTTGCTCAATGCCCTAAGCAAAGAGCACCATGGAGAATCAAATGAAGAAATTTCAAAACATGGTAATTCACAAACCAAAAAATTAGCTTCTGGGAGTACCTGTTGATCAGAAGTCCAGCCACACATTCAGTGCTTTGAGTTCCTAAGCATTCATCATCTGGAGGTAATGCCGGTTAAATTTGTGGACTTTGGGAAGGTGTTTAGGAAAAAAAAAGGAGGGGGGGGGGGGGGGTCTTTCTAGCAAAGGGGGCTA